>JANHAO010000358.1:0-43223 GCA_026873985.1 Saraca asoca
TCTATTATCATAGTTAGGAATCATCCTTCTTTTTTTGTTATCTTCCTTCCTTACTAACAATATCATCCTATTTATAGAGGATGGACGAGCTCTGATCATTTATTACAAGCTACAGTTGTATCATATCAAGTAAATAAGTGCAGATGATGAAAAGACCCCTTTCAGCTAGTAGGCTTGCGGAAGCAGGCCTAGGCCGACATATAGGCTTTCAGCTGTCACTGTGTCAGGTAAGACGTCATGTTGTCCCAATGCGAGGGCCTCGTAGTTCTGGAGTAGTCGTGAGAGTCGCTGGGGGATGGGTGCGAGTATGGCGGTCATGGGGTTGATCCTTGAACCCACCGCTTGCCGAGTCGTGTTGTCACCGAAGGATAAGCGCTCGTGACCTTTGTCATCATTAGGATGCGGTACCTTTAGATTTCCTCTCAAGGATCTGTCCTCGTTGTCTCCGTGGACTTGTCCTCATGGAGTCACGTTTTTCGGCATATAATAGGAATAAATTGGAATTACAAGCAGGTCTCACAATTAACAAAAGAACTAATACAAAATTTTCCTTACATTGAAATAAAAGTTTGGCTACACATTAATACAAAAATAAAAAGGAAAAATAAAAGAAAAGAAGAAACCTAATTAGGGATGGAGCTTTGCCCTAGTAGAGTTGCTTTCTTTCCAAAAATAGAGATAATGTAAAAATGATTCTAAAAGTTATTATAATTGTGGCTCAGCTAAGTATTTATAGTCTCACTGTATTGCCTCTTGGTTAGGCTATTGATTAGGGTTAGAAAGAGGCTTAATTGGACATGAGTTACTTCATATGAAATGTATCCTTGTCTCTTAGGAGTCTAATGGCCTTAATCTTATGTAAAAACTTGATTCCTAACTTAAGTTATGGGCAAAAAATCAATACTCAAAGTAATCCAATCTGTAATAGAATTTGACACTTAAGTCCATAGGCATGAAACAAATTCAAAAAAGTGTAATAAAGTGTAATTTGACCTCAAGCCCTTCATGAAAGTTGTGGAAATGGATCTTAGCTATCTTAGCGGAGCTTCACTTATGATGAAAATACCAAAACTAGTGTTGGGTCACAAGACAACACTTTGTTTCAAATTACAGGCTTTAATAGACCTCCAAAATGGTTGAACTGAGCTTTGAGCTCTACATGAAATTTTTAAATCTTTCTCTTAATTTTTTAAAGAGGTAAAAATCACCCAGAACTAGGATTTAAAACTCAAGATATGCCTAAGAACTTGAAATAGTGTAAATTTGCCAAATAAATTCAATTAAGCACAAAAAGAAAGCAAACCACAAAATCAATTTCAAGTATTAAATTAGACACATAAATATGGCAAAAGACTAAATACAGAAGAGAAATAAAAATGTACATATTGTGTTCATCAATCACTCATAAGGAATATGAAATTCATTATAAGATTATCCTCACTTATAATTTGTGGTATAGCACTAATCACACCATAAAGAGGAAATCATAAATATAATTTTAATGCTTCCAAAACTAGCATTGACTTGTAATTACCTTTATGAATTGAATTCATGGGATCACCAGTCACATAGGTTAAGTTACCATCAATTTTAATTTTATATATTGATAAAGGCCCCAATCTCCTTGATGTTTTAATTATTTATTTCTTTCTCAAAAGTTTTGCCAACGAATTAGTGAAGATTTCATTTCAAACTTCATATAATTAATGAAAATAATTCAATCTTTTAGTAATTGCTTCACATAATCATTTCTAAATCGAATATTTCGTTTGTTACCATTGAAAGTTTCATTTTACAATGGCAAACATAATGCATAGATAAGAAGGGCATTGATTTCATACCCAACAACATATCTACTGAGAGGTTTGTTAACCATTCAACCTCATTTCCAAATCTCTAAGGTCATTGATTTTTGATTTCATGGTGGAATTAGTAATAAGTATTTTGTTGAACAATTTCCAAATGCTACACTATCACCAAAGATGAACACAAAACTATAAGTGGATTTTGTTTGATTTAAATCAAAAGTTCAGTTATTATTTATATATTTTTTATATATTTAATACAAATCGATTATATAAAATATCATATTTAATGATTCCTCTCTAACTAGTGTATTTTAATGATTTATTTTAGGTTAATTTACTCAGTCTACACATAGAATAAACTATATATATTCAATCTTGAAGAATTTATTAAATGCATTAGACTCTTAATAATCCGAGCAAAATCAAATTGAGCAATATAAATACCCAAAATTTTTCTTATTTGAGTACTAACATATAAAGAATGATAACGAAAAATGTAATCTAATAATTTTTTTTAACTAAGTTTCTTAACATGAAGTTCATATAACATTATATTACTATCATTCCTCACCTAAAATAACATTACCATCTCTAAGTTTTTATATAAAATTTGAAGCTAAAACTTTGGTAGCATGCATTATATAAAATAGATCATTCATCCACACATGTTATGTATACACATTAAAGAGTTCAAAGAATTTAACATTTTTGGTCTCAATGATAATATTGCAATCATCTATGTCATCTTTCATTGAAAAAAATTAACCACCACTATAATACTCATTACTAACAAAAATACAATAAGATTTTCTTTTTCCTCCTCTTATGTTCAAGAGACATAACCTTAGATAAACAGCGCACAATTTTAAATATTTAACTTAGGTATTTATCCTTCATCCCAAAAGGCACAAAATAAATAATATTTTATTTTTCACATATATACAATGAAAGCAATATCTTAATAAATATAATAATACTCCAAAATAATTAGGATTCTCACAATTTTTTTCATGGCATACAGCACCAAAAAATATTATGACCTAAAATAAAATAGATAAAAAATAAGGTCAACACACATTTCTTCAAAAATATTTAAACTCAACTATTAACAAAAATAAATAAATAAATAAATTCACACATATGGATAAAAATACGATGTTATTTTGTTAATAACATCGTTAAATCATATGAAAAACTGTCTTTTTTCATTATCTACATATCTTCTTCAAAATAATATAAAAATAGGCATGCCATACAAGGATACAATTATTCATATATCTAAGAAACCAATCCATACTGAAAAGATAAAACTATAACATGGCATGTTAGATTATTCATAAATAACCCAATACTCAAAATTTTATTGTTTGTTTTTTTTTTCCCACAAATGTACACATGTTGGTAAAATAACATCATTAAATATTATTTATCATTCCAAAAAAAATCACAAATTAATTCCTTCCTTCTTATATAGCCAAACATAACATAATCACAAGATACCAACACAATATCATATATGGAAATTCACACAAATTTGTAAATCTTACTCATAAAATTTTGATGTAAAAATAGATAGCTATTTAATCATACAATAGATTAATATTATTCTTTCACTTTACTATTGGCAGAGTAATTATAAATATGATAAGTACTCAATGTACCATTGGGTAAATATAAGCAAACCTTTGTGAATTCAGATAAAAACTTATCATATACATTTGAGATAAATAGAATAATATCCCAAAATACTAATAAATTAATAGTGAGATGAAAAAATTATGCCCCAAATAGAATATTTTATTTTTTTAACACAACCAAGTTTTGATGAGGACATAAATTAAAAGATCACATGCTAGTAAACCATCATGCAAATTAACATTCAACAAAAAAATGATTGATTCTCAGCCCATTTGATTGTTTTCACTAGCATAAATGCTATTAGAGCACTAGCAACCGAAGTAACACGAACCAGATTCATTTTGTGTCAGAAAGTTCTCCATATGCCCATAGGCCACCACAAAATCTAAATATCCAGCTTTACCAATAAATCATACTTGTTTAGTGGTATGAAATACTTATGTAGTCCTTTTAAGTTAGGTATATTGTACTTTGTGAATTAGTAGATGTCCTAATTCTTATAGGATAGGTAGTCCAAAAATCTCAATTAATAGTGAAGATATAAAGAATAAAAGCAAAGCAATTCTGAACATTACCTAGTGTAAGTGATCCTAACATTGGTTGTCATGTTAGGTTGAGATCAGTTATATGCAATTGAGCTAGTATTGTTGCTAATCCATAGACACCTATCATAATCTAACAATTTAACAATTTTATTATTTTTTATTTTACATGTTTTGTTGTTATTTATGTTTTCTTTTTACTTGGCCAACTATTAAGTTAGTTCATAATTTTTAGGGATTTACTTAACTATTAAGTTAGTTCCTAATTGTTAAGGATTTAGATAGTCGATTTGTAGAAAATATTTAGCCACTACCTAGCCATTAGGTAATGGCTGAATGTTTTCTATATATTTAGTAACTTTGAAATAATAAGTAACAGAAAATTTTTTTTAACTCAATAGAGTAAAATCTATCTTGTTGTACTTATTTTTTTTCCTCTTCTAGTCTGTTTGTCTTACTGGTTCACCATAGCTCGAAATTGATTTAGTAGAATAGGAACAACATGGCCATTCATTCGAATCATAATAATTTGGCATTAGAGCTAGTGATGATTGATGACCAACATCCTCAAAGACCTAAGAATTAGGTAGACAACTTAAGTTCTAGTCAAGAGAGACTTTTGAAATAGATGGAAAAGACAATGACAACTATGAATTCTATGTTGAATATGATGGATGAAAGGTTTGTTAATAGGATTAGGGGACCACATGGACAAAATGATAACGAAGGAGGAGGATGGGTGGCTCCAAAATTGGCTAAGCTAGATCTTCCACACTAAGATGATTTAGAAGATCCAAATTTTTGGATTTGTTGAGTGAAGAAAGTCTTTGAATTTCAAGAAAGACTCCTAGTAGACCAAGTTCAGATTGTTACTTATCATTTAGAAAAGGATACATAATTACAGTTCCAATGCCACAAGGACTGAGGTTATGTTTTCATTTGGAAAAGCATGAAAGTAGGTTTGATTGAATGTTTAGGTTGTACTAAATGTGAGGATTTCTTTGTTGATTAATGCAAAATCAATAAAGCAATTTTGTTCATGAATATTAGACCTATTTTGAGAGTTTACTACCAAAAATTAGCTATTTAACAGATAAATTGATTGCTTCATCAATGGGTTTAAAGATGTATTAAGGGTTGATTTGTGGGCCCAAAACTCCTAAAATCTAACTTCAACAATTGGGTTAGCCTAAACCTATGAAACTAAAGCCCAAAAAGCATGATATCCTTACCTTTTAGATTTTAAAGTAGTCCTTTTAGGTCCTGGAAGAAACACATATTAAGGTTCATCACTTGTTAAAGTTTCTAATGGATGACTATAAGCTGAACCTTGCTAATTCATAAGCTATCACCCAGAAAGAGTCAACAAAATAGAGAACAAGGTTTGTGTTATAATTGCAATGAGAAGTACATGATCAGGCATAAGTGTAAAAATTATTTCTAATTGAGGCCGAGTATGAGAAGTTTGCTATTGTGGAAGAAGAGTTTCATGATGGCAAGGAGGAATTTGAAACACCAACTATCTCATTGTAGGCCTTGGCAAGGGTTCAATCTCTATAAACCATAACATGGCAATCCAAAATTGGTAAGACTTCATTGACTATTTTATTGGATTCTAGTTCAACCCATAATTTTCTCCATAGTAGGTTTACGCTAGTAGTTGGAATTTAATTGGAATGAGGTTGTCATTTTAATGTTGTGGTAGCTAATAAAGAGAGATTATCCAGTATAGGGCATTGTGGAGGGGTGAAACTCATGTTATAGAAAATCGCTATAGAAGTATATCTTTTCTTATTGTCTTTAAAGGGTTATGATGTTGTATTAGGAGCAAAATGGTTACAGACCTTAGGTTCTATTACGTGGGGTTTTAGGAAAATACAAATGCAATTTAATTTGGATTGTCATCTTGTGCAACTACAAGGAATGGGCATTATGGAATTAAAAGAAGTAGAACGTAATTCATAAGGTAAGCTTTAAGGTAGAATTAAGGGAAGGTTTTTTTTCTTATAATTGGGTTCAATCTCTCTAAATATTGAAACTAAATTAAAAGAATGGATCATTTCTACTTTAGACAAATTCAAAGATGTTTTTGAAGCCATTTTGAGCTTGCCACCACTTTGCTCTTGTAATCATCATATACCACTTTCACCAAGAATGGGATCTGCTTGTGTCAAATCATATAGATATATGTATTTTTAGAAATAGGAAATTAAAAGATTGGGGGAGGAAATGTTGTCCTAAGTCATGATTCATCCAAGTAAGAGTCTATGTTTATCTCTTGTGTTACTAGTGAAGAAACATGATGCTAATTAGAGGTTTTACATTGATTATAATGCCTTGAACAAAAAACCATAAAGGATAAACTTTTAATTCCTATTATAGACAAGTTGCTACATGAGCTACAAGGTGCTAGGTTCTTTACAAAGTTTGATCTTAAGTCAAATTTGACACCCCACTTAGAGAATTAGTCAAATCAAGGAGTGGGTTGTTACAAGGGTCCTAAATGAGCTACCTTCCAAGGGACCTATTTAGGCTGGCCCCTTGCCTTACCATGGATCCTATTGACAGATGGGTTTGGGTGTATTCGAGGGGTGACTCACAAGTATCTTTTACATAGATAGTGATATTTCTATTATTGAGTGCCTTTTACATTGTCTTTTATGTATCAAATTTTAGGTTAAATACTTGATCTACCCACAATCTTATGAAGGACATAACAAAGGTGATTTAAGCTTGCTTTAAAAGGCTAAACCTTATATATACAAGTTATTCTCAATAGTTTAAGGATTCCTTGTTCAAGAATTGGTCGGTAAGTATCAAGTTATTCCTTTGAGTACCTAGTCTTTTAAATTTTATATTATTAATATTTTTGTACTTTAAATTAATGTCATTATTATAGGTCATATACAAGTGGAAGCCTAAGATCAAGTTTCTCATCAAGAAGAACTTCACACTTAAAGCTAGAGCTAATTACAAGGGCATGATGGATTGAACTTGCAAGGTCCTCCCAAAGAAACTTGAGTTGATGCCTGATCACACCTTCACTAGCCTTTAAAATGAAGATTTTAACAAAAACTAAATGCTTAATAAGAAGAATAGGGCATCTATTACTTTATACACTAGCGTTCAATCTCTAAATTTGAGCACAAGAGAAAGATGGTGAGTAATGTATTTTGGTTTTCTATTTTATGCAATTCCTAGTGGGAACTGTAGTACCATATCTTATTTTTGTGTTCTATACAAATGTACATTACACAACTAGGCTATATGCCTACTAATGGTGAGGTTTTTTTGAGGATTTACTTCAAGAAAGTGACGACAGAATTTGTTGACAGGAAGTTTTAGAGAACTTATGTAAGTGTTACCTTTATATCCTATTTCATTTATTCTTTGATATGTAGATGTGAAATATGTGTTTCATTTGTTTTATTGTTAAATTTTAAAGCGAAAATGAGAGGATTATAGAGGCTCAGTCTTCTCAAGCATCTGCTTCAGTTGAAGGTGAAGGTGGCACTCAAGTGGATGAGAGGTTGATCTAGATGGGAAAGGCCAAAGGATCTAGATGGGAGAGGCCAGACAATAGAATAAGAAGGGTCGCATTTATGGCATGAATTCAAAGGCTTAAAATATTTTTAGGCCGTCATCTACCCTAGTTGCATCATCTTCACAACCTCAGCTAGAAGAGCTAGCTACATTAAACTATTCAACACCAAAATGAAAAAATGTAACAGACCATCTACTTCCTAAATAAAGAGCTTGCATTAGCATAAGCTAAGAATGCAAGAAATGAAAAGGTAATTACTACTCAATAGGTTTTGATCAAGCTTCATGATCGCTACTTACAACAACTGTTTGCAAAGTTAGGGGGTCCAAGATGCTCCTATTGGGAAAACATCAATAGTACATCCACCACCTCCACCAATGACATAGTCGTCACCACCAAACACCTTTGGAGGAGGAGTAGATAAGCAATAAGGGGATGATGAAGAGATTGAGTGACCTAAAAGATTTTGTTAGTCTTAGTTCAATTTGTTTTTTTTATGCAAGAGTTTTACTAATAATAACATTTTTCCCCAATTGAAGTAGATGAATAATAATTTCATAATTGATGAATTATTTTTGTAAAATTTTGTATTGTAATTTGAATGGTATGTGTGCTGGATTAAAAAGCTAGAATTTTGATTAGTTTGTAGATGCGGGGTGTTTGTTGCTTGGTTTGATATGAAATTAGCTATAATTTTCACATATTTTCTTGGTTTAGCTATGGAATTAGTGACATAATTTTGTCAAGTGATTCATATAATTCCCAAAATATTGGCATAATTATTGATGAAAAGGGCAACAATTGGAATTTGTCAACAAATGCTTCTGTCACCAATTTGGAAAGCTTATAAAAATATATTTGAATTACTTATGGAATTTCCATCTCTAAATGAAGATTTTTAAAACAATACTGATGGAATGCCAATCGTTATATTTAATTTGTCTTATGTGTCTTATAAAATGGCCATAAGTAAGTTACAATTTAATAACAGAGTTTAGGACAAAATTTAAAGATGGAATACCTAAATCTGTCACTAATTTTAATTACTGATGCATTCTTTACTGACTTTTGCTAATCCATTGGTTAAAGATTTAGCAACAAAATATGCTATTTCACCTTCAAATTTTTCGGTTACTAAATGATAAATTTCTTGTTGTAAGATCATCTTTTCTATCATAATCCTTTCTACATGAGAAAGTTTATGAAAAACTATGATGAAATTAGCTTATGCTTGATGAAATACTTCTAAAGAGAAAATTCATATGTTGTATAATGTTGTTAAATTTTAAAAAGAATGATAATTTGTAAAGTTTTTTAAAGGTATAAGATTTATGAAATATATGAAATTTATAAAAGTTATATCTTCGAGGAAAAACTTATGAAAATTATAAAAGCATAAATTTGATGTAATTTGATGCAAAATTATAAAAATAATATTATTCATAATAATCTTGAAAATCATGAATTTTGAAATCATAAAATCTTGGAATAATAGATTTGTGAAATCATGAATCATGAAAACATATATAGTCAGATTTTTAAGAATAATTGACAAGTACATGATTCTATCCTTATGCTAAGCCTTAAGCTATGTCTTTCCATACATATATTCAACAATTCAAACATAACATATAGTTTAATCAACACAAGTACATCCTAATTTCTAATCTATTCTATATCCTTCTTTTCTTTCATTTGGCCATTCATGTTTTCTATCATTTCATGTAATATTTTGATATCCAAATTTTGTTCCGAATCTATTCATATTCAATACATAACATGTATAAAAATCATTCTAACATTAGTTAGTTTTTTTTTACTTAAATATGATTTCCCTTTTCCCATTGTAGTTAGAAAATATTTGGACTAGTTAAAAATTATAATTTTTGCTTAATGAAAAGAAAGTCATAAGGGTAGAAATTCTCACTCATTTGGTAGAGAGATTCTTCTTCTATATTCCTAATCCTCTATTCATAGACTATAGGCCTAAATCACATATTAGGCAATATCTTGTAACTTGTGGGAAATTCACCAAAAAAAAAACTTAAGAAATAGCAAAGGTAAGATCAACTGAACTTATATTAGCATTTGGTTCAATCAGTTTACCTTAAAATTTGCTAGATTAGATCAAGGATTAGTTAGAACCTTTTCCCAATAGAGTTTCAACTTTGAGAGACTTTCCAGTCATACTAGGATTCTAATACCTTAAATCTTGTGCACCAAGATTTTGTGCCATCTGAAACCAATTGGTTGACTAGCCTAGACAACACGATTGACTAGCCTAATTGGTCAACCGATCGATCCTCATGCTAATCCACTAAACTCATACTTAAGTTCAGTCAAGTTAACCTTAAAGAGTGTTACACTCTCGGAAGTTCATGTAAAAGTGTCTTAAGGCCTTTATATAGATGGGTGTTGCATTACTCATGGACCCTAACCAAAATATTGACTCTAAAGGTTAAAGTACTTTATGTCTCCTGCACTCTTTATAAGTTCCAAGGTAGATGAAATAGAATGGATGTGCAATTCTTATTCAAATTTAAAAATCAAACATGTCCATTGCATTAGTGTCCAAGAATTAGTCTAGGTCAAAAAGCATAATCGGTTCTCCGTCCTCCATAGTTTTAAAAATTGATATCAAGATATTTAAGTAAGATTCCTATTAGGATTTATACTCTTAAGAGAGGGTTAAAAGGTTTAAAGGAGGTAGAGAGAGGATTGAGTGAATAAGGATTAAATGGGGTGAGGCCTTTTATAAGGCTAAATGGCAGTCGACCAACCTCTTAGGCTTAATTGATCACCCAGGCATTGACTTATCCAGATTTTTTTTCATATTTTATTTCCTCATTCCTCTCTCTCATGCTCGGGGATTATTTTGTGTTCGTTTTTTTCTTTTCACTAAAGTTCAATGGTAGTTTCATCTTTTTAATTGCATTCTCATGTTTTATTTCCTTATTCCTCTCTCTCATACTCGGGGATTGTTTTGTTTTTTTTTTCTTTTCACTAAAGTTCAGTGGTAGTTTCATCTTTTTAACTGCATTCATCATCCTAATTCTACATCATAGCCTATTTGTCTCCATGTGGAGTCCTATCATCATTAGCTTTCCTCCCATACATGGGGGTACGCCCCATTATCAGCCCCTTTTGTCAATTCAAGGCAAAAATATCATTGTCACTCCCTTCTTATATGGAGGTAGATTCATCCTTCTAGTCCTTTCACTCGTTCGAGGGAAAAACCTTTATCATTGACTTTTTTTCCTATAAGGGCAATTTTGTCATTATTGTTTGGATATTTCCATCGTTATATTTTTTGCCTTTCATTCAAGGGTACTTTTGTCATCTTACAATTTCCCCACCCATTCAAGGGTACAAATGTCATCCTATAATTCCTATGCATTTTATGCTTTACTATATTCTCTCTAATATCTTTATGTGGGATTGATTAGTCTTTAGTAACTGAGTTAATGGAGATTATGGACAACAATGGGTGCTACCATGCACATGCCACCATTCTCAATACCCACTAACCCCAAAGTGCCATGCCAAATAATAATAGTGCTTTGATACCAACTGGTCACATATTCAATTTTAGGATTGTAACCAATATGAATACCCAAGCAATGACCTGTAAATCTAGGAGAATTTCCTTTCCATGAAACCTTATTATTTTGAAAATCATGAAAATAATGATAAAAATATGATTGCATGCATTAATTTAAACATATGAGATGCAATGTTTAATAAAATCATTTCTTTAAATTTGAAAAATATTTAAAGTCCTTTCATAAATCATGAAACATAATCTTTTAGACCTTTGTTTGTTTGAGAGTTAGGACACAATCACTAAAGAAGTAACTAAGGAAACCACGTACCTAATATCATGCATACATAGAATGAGAAGTCTACTTTAATTGAGACAATCCACAAGAAGGCTATAAACCTGAAATATCAATGGAATTGGGTGAGTACAGTATGAGTACCTAATGAGTAAAAATTTTCAACCCAACTTTGGGTTGAAAACCTTTTGGCCATACATTTATATATGCATCATATAACATATAATATCATACACACACATACACACATACACATATAATCATACATATGCAACATTATAACTTATTATCTTTAACTTAATTTGATCTTTCTTCGACTTATTCATGCATAACTTTTGAATCTTCCTTTCTTCTATCAGGTCTTGATTCAATCATTCACATCAAAATTATCTTAGAGATTGAGATATAACTATTCTAAATAATGGAATCATAAGGTCAATTAGATAATATACTCAATGAGATGACTATAATAGCAATCATTATTGGAATCTGTAGATCAATCTATAAGAATGCATGAATTAAGGTCAAAATAGATTACCAGTACTGTAAGATACATCAATAATCATTCTTTCAAACATTAATACTATGTAAGTCTAGGGATAAGAAGCAATGAGGTTATATGGTCTCTCTCCTTATAGTAATAATGTTGAATGCATTCTTTAGGTTACTATTGACACCAAAATCTGGTCAACTAGTTTCCTTGGTACAACACCCCTACCTGCGTATTTGGGAAAGAGAGAAGGAGAACAACAAAGGTTTGAGAAGAAAATAAGAAAAGGACAATAAAGGACAATAACAGGGGACTTATCGTGGTTCGGCCAAAGCCAGTTATTGGCCCCCATGTCCACGTTTCTTTTTTGTTATTTGTTATCCAAAGGTCTTGTTAAACCAAATTACAACGACTATCTTACTTTCTCATAGTTAGCAGTGTGTTCTCCTAATGAGAATCTTTAGATACATGAAGTTTTCTTTTTCTTTACTAGTAGAGTTTTTTGTATCTCTCACTCCTCCTTTATAATGATCTCTTCCCTTCTATTTATAGTGAGGAAAAGGGTTACAAGTGTAATTTTCTTGATCGGCAAAATGATCACCTTTTTCACTTATAACATTTAATGTTTGCCATCAGACAATTAATGCTAGGCAAATCATTGTCAGATTTCTGGGGAGTTGATGTGTATTTCCTGAGACCTGAGCTATTAATTTTTCTCGCATGTTTCAGGTTGCTGACTGGACTTTGTACAGTCGTCTGTTAGTGGTGGGCTGAATAAGAGATTATGGGTCGAGGTTCTAGGATCATTACTTTCGTCCTCGTTTGGTCACTTATTGGTCTTGGCCAACGCGGTCATAATTCGTTACGTCTTAGGTCTTGCGACATAGTAAGGCTTTGCGACTTTTGTTTAGCAATCGTGGTCTCTTTCTGGCGGAGTTAGATTCTGCCCTGGGTCCTTTCTTCGTTTGATCACATTCCCCCTGGATGTTGCCCTGCTCGAACCTTGTATCCTAATAATGCCCATAACATAAGTGCCCTAACTCTCAGCCCGCTTCGCGTGATGAGAGTTACGTCCTGGCCTTCGCTTCCAGCTTTGAACTTGCTAAGAGGGTTAGACTGTCGAATCCTCCAATAATGATTAGTGTTCACGAGAATCTTTTGTCTAATAGACACTTCGCATGCACGCGAGGTCTCGAACCAGCTTCGAGCAAGAATTTCATGCGGGGCGTGCACATTACTTGGACGTGAGATAATTTCTTTGCTTCGATTCTGTGCAAGAATTCTACATAATTTTATGTATTACTTGGATGTGAGGTTATTGTCAAACTTTGAATCGCGCAAGAATTCTTCGTGTGGCTAACGCATTACTTGGACACAAAGCCATTCGTGCAAGAATTCTATACAGGGGCAGGCACATTACTTGAATGTGGCTCACGCAAGAATTCTATGCCTTATGCATATTACTTTGATACAAGATCATTTATCGAGCCCCTAACCTACATAAGAATTTTGTGCAGTCAGCACATTACTTGAACGCAAGGTCATTCCATGCAAGAATTCTGTGTGGGGTAGGCACATTACTTAAATGCGGCTCGCACAAGAATTCTACTCTTTATACGTATTACTTGGACGCAAGATTGTTTATCAAACCCCCGACCTGCGCAAGAATTTTGTGCGATCAACACATTACTTGAACACAAGGTCATTCCGCGTAAGAATTCTGTGTGAGGTAGGCACATTACTTGAACGTGGCTCGCACAAGAATTCTACGCTTTATGCATATTACTTGGATGCAAAATCATTTATCAAGCCCCTGACCTGCGCAAGAATTTTGTGTGGTCAGCACATTACTTGAACACAAGGTCATTCCGCGCAAGAATTCTGTGTGGAGCAGGCACATTACTTGAACATAGCTCGCACAAGAATTCTATGCTTTTTGTGTATTACTTGGACGTAAAATCATTTATCAAGCCTCCGACCTGCGCAAAAATTCTTGCGGTCAGCACATTACTTGAACGCAAGGTCGTTCCATGCAAGAATTCTATGTGAGGCAGGCACATTACTTGAACACAGCTCACGCAAGAATTCTACACTTTATGCGTATTACTTGAATGTAAGATCATTTGCTTGCCTCTTGATCTTTGGTGTGCAGTGGTTGCTTAGCTGCCTGATTCTCCCGTTTGCTCTACACGTGCGGCTTTCCGTCTTTTCATGATGGTAGGTAATTATGGTTTTCAAATTTTCATACATTTTCCTATCTCGTCGTTTCTTGACTTCCGAATTCCCCTAGCCGTTGGATCATGGGTAACCAACAGTTCTTTTAATCTATTGGTCGGGTTATTTCTTTTTATACCCAGAGAATTCTCTTGCTCCTTCTTATTTGAATCATTTGAAAATTTTTCAACTTCACCTTTTCTCTCATTCTCCGCATGTTGGCTCAGCTTTGGAGTTACTTGCTTGCTCCAGTTCCTTTTCAGCCTTCATCCCTGATTTCAAGGCTTTCCTCACTAGAGTTGCAACTGCATTTTTACCGGACTTCCCTTTTCAAAGGAACTATGGTATGTCTCAGTTTATTTTTTTATTATCGGGTTATTGGGGGTCTTTTCTTCTATTAGCAGATAGGAGATAGGTCTGACCATTAGTTTACTTCTTTGTAATTCTATCTTGCTTGGTTCAGTAAGGTTGGCTTGTCAGTTGTTCTTAGGGCTATTGGATGTTTCTTGCTAGGTTTTGAGATTTCGTAACCTAAGATTGTCCTCTCCTCTATCTTTTCCCTCCCTAGTATGGATCGGATTGTTGTTGTGGTGACTCGGGTTGCGTATGGCCTATGATCGGGGGTTCTAAGCTTTTTAGTTTTGGTATGGCTCGCTCGCAGCGGCTTAACTAGCTCTCTTCCTTTGTAGATGGAAGTAGGTTATGTGCGACACCACCACCTAATAGGGGAGGATGACGAAGAGATGGAAACGAGTTTAGAGGCAATGATGATGTAATGCACTGATGATGCGACACTTAGTGGGAGGGGCGAGGCCCCGTCATTTATTGCTCATCAAGAACCTTCGGATGTCTTAACGAGAGAACTTCACGATCACCCCATGTTTAATTTTTATGCCTCTACGATGTGATTGCAGGACGTTCAGCTCATTGTTCATTCCTATCGGGTGACCAGAGGGTGTAGTGCTATAGTTCCAGTGGCGGATGATTACACTGCACATCCCCTTAGAGGTTTTCTTGCTATGAGCTTACGACATTTTATGGCTGGTTTTAGGTTCCCTATTTTCCCTTTCATCATTGATTTTTTGAACAAAATGAAACTTAGCCTGTTCTAACTGACTCCTAACTCATATGTCTCGCTGGTCTCCCTGGCTCTGATCTATTTAGGTAATCACCTGCCACCGTCATCCCCTGAGACTTTATTCTATCTTTACAATCTCAAGCGTGCGAACACATCGAATGGGCTATATTATCTTACAGCCAAGAGAACGCCATACAAGGATATCTTACCGAAGGGGGCCACGATAGGCAAGTCCAACGTAAGGCTTTACAAATCTCGCTGGTTTTATGCATCCTGCCCCTCATTACGATATCTTAAAAATTTTGATTTCATTCTTTCTCCGGGTAAGTTTAGCTGATAATCATCGCATATAATGATATGTTTTCTGATATGTTCACTCTTTGTCTTGTACACGTGTCCTTTCTAACATTTATTTATTTATTTATTTTTATAGCCGGGACCAGCAAGAATCCCACTTTAGGGGCTAGGGAGCTCGAGGTTTTGGACGGTTTCAGATTGGTGAGCGACCTCGAGAGTGACTTCCGTTTCAACGAATCTCAGCTTTGCTTATACAGACTTGCACCTCCCTTGGACATTAAGGTTACAAAGGAAATCGGGATTCGATGGGTGTCGGAAGTTAGACTTGTCGACTTCAACGATTATGATAGCATCATAGATCTCATCCTGAAGGCTCTGCCATCTCACGGCACGAAGCGATGTCTTCCTCCTCCTGAGATTAATCTGTCCCCTCCCCTTACTAACCAAGTTCTTGCCCCTGGTGACACAGATCTAGATATTGCTATATTGCCAGCACCACCCATAGCTACTCCTCGAGGGATGTCATCATCACTACGATTTGAGGTAGTAGGTGTGGCTGAAACCCTCATTCCACCCGATCCTCTTTCCAAGAGAAGAAAGGCTGACAAGGGTAAAAGGAGAGTGTCTTCTCATAGCGGCGAGGGTGAATTCATTCCTCTTCTTGCAAAAGCCGATTCCCTAACTGAAGACTATGCTCTGACTTTAGTTCAAAGCATGAGTACGATCTTGGAATCATAGCAAAAGGTCGGGGTACTGGAGGCTAAGGATTGCACCATAGGGAGACTTGTGAGGTACGCTACTCACCACAACCTCGTGGTAAGGTTTAGTTATCACTTTCAATTTTGACAGCTAATTCATGGTTTGCGGCTTACGTCCCTCTTTTCTTCTTCTCCTCTTTACAGAATGTCCTGACGCAGTTGAAGATTGAGAAGTTAGCGCGAGATCAAGAGGATAAGGAGTCCTTGCTCACGGATGACCTCACGGCTTCTCCTGTCGAAAACTGGGAGTTGTGTGAGAAAATCAAAGAAGTAGAGGCCAAGCTCGCAGAAGAGGTGCAACATCACGAGATTGTTGAAGAGATATTCAGGCATGTTTCCATTGACTTGAAGAAGGCTACCATAGAATTGGAGGAGGTGAAGAAACGCCTGCAAATAGCTGATGAGGCTGCTGAAAATGCAATTCAACAAGCGGATTCTTCATGTCGTAGGCCTGAAATCATCGAGAAGGAGCTGGATGAGGCGTGGAAAGAGCTTCAACTTGCTAAGGCTGAGATGTCTTCGTGGGTGGCTGTTGTTGCTAGGGAGTCAAGGTAGCAAACTTGCAAGGCCTTTTTCTACACTTTATGGGAAAAGCATCCGGAAATGGACTTCTCATTCTTTGGACCACATCCCATGGAGGCTGTTGAATCTTTCAAGAGGGATGCCATCAAGACCGATTCCTCGGACGAGGAACGAGGTGCCAAGATAGATGTTCCAAGAGAGGAGGTTGCTAGTTCACTCTCTGAGGTTCCCGATAAGCCCACTCTTGACGTCCCCAAAAATCCTACGCCTTAGAGTGGGTCCTTTCCCTTTCTCCCCCCTTCTCCCTTCTCTCTTTTTTTTTTTGCACTGTAACTGATGAATATGACAACTTTATGAAATTATGAACTTTTGCATGATTCTTGTCTTTATTTTTATGAGTTCATATTTAGTACTATCTTGCAACATATCAGGTTCTATTACTCCTTCTGAAATTACATTATGTCTGGTGGGAAACACATAAGATTTTATACAATCAAAATTTTCTTCACAACTTTTACTGGTAATACCGTAGTAGATGCTTGGTGTTCCAAGCACGGGGGAGTTCCTCCCCACTTTCGTCTGCTAAGTGATAGGCTCCATTGCTCATGACTCTTTTTATTAAGTATGGACCCTCCCAATTTGGTCCTAGAGTCCCTTAGCTAGGCTTGCGTGCCCCTAGTAGGACAAGGTGTAGAACAAGATCGCCTGGGTTGAACCTTTGGGATCGTACTTTTTAGTTGTAATATCTCGTAATACGCTGCTGAAATGCGGCGATCCTGAGGCTAGCTTTGTCTCTTGCTTCCTCCACAAGGTTCAAGCTTGCAGCAAGCAGTCGGTTGTTTTCCCTTGGTTTGAAGGTAATCCTTCGTTATGTCGTGACTTTGAATTTTACAAGGATCATTGCTTCGCATTCATAGACCATCGAGAAGGGGTTTTCTCTTGTTGAACTGTAGGGAGTCATCCTGTTCGCCTATAACACCATTTGTAACTTGTCGGCCCATGCTCCCTTTCTAGCCTCTAGTCTGGCTTTCAAGATTTTCTTAATGATTTTATTGACGGCCTCTACTTGCCCATTACTCTATAGGTGATCCATGGATATGAAACTCTTAACAATTCTGAAATTATTACAAAACTCAACGAATTATTCGCTTGTGAATTGGGTTCCATTGTCGATGATGATCTATTGGGAGACCCCAAACCTGCAAATAATATCACTCCAGATAAAGCTTAGGACCTTAGAAGATGAAATTTTGACGAGCTCTTTTGCCTCAGCCCACTTTGTGAAGTAGTCCATAGCCACGACAGCATATTTATAGTTGCCTCATGCTTTTGGCAGTGAACCAATCAAATCTATTCCCCAAATAGCGAATGGCCATGGGCTCACCATTTACTTTAAATAAGTTGGTGGAACTTGGGGCACTTTTGCTAATCTCTGGTACTTGTCGCATTTTTTAACGAGATTCATCGTATCCTGCTTCATGGTTAGCCAGTAGAACCCCTATCGAAGGGCTTTTTGTGCCAATGATAGCCCCCCAGCATGGTTTCCATAATGTCCTGCATGGATCTCTTTTAGAACGGCGTCGCCATCTTCTCTGTCAACGCATCTTAGGAGGGGAGCTGAAAATCCTCTTTTATAAAGGACGTCATCATAAATACAATATCTGGTTGCACGTGCCCATAGGCGTCATGCCTCAATTTTATCTTCTGGCAAGGTCTCATTCTTCAAGAAGTTAATGATAGGGTTCATCCAAGAGTTAGGTCTATCTGCCATAACTATGATTTCTTCTTGTTGTTCGATGCTCGAGGATGAAAGGTGCTCTATCGGAATTGATTCCGTGAGATTTGGTTCATTTATTGTGGATAACCGAGCTAGGGCGTCGGCATGAGCATTCTGAGCTTGTGAAATTTGGGTAATTTTGGATTGCTGGAAGGATTCTAATAATTCTTGAACCTTTTAGAGATACTGTGCCATCCTTTGCTCGCGGGTTTAGTACTCGCCCCTTATTTGACTGACGATAAGCTGTGAATCGCTGTATATCTTTAGTTTTTCCACCTGCACCACCTTAGCCAATCATAATCTTGCTAGTAGGGCTTTGTACTCAGCCTCATTGTTTGTGACTTAGAATTCAAATCTTAAGACGCTAAAGATTCTGTGCCCTTCTGGATTGACGAGAAGTATCCCTGTGCTAGATCTTTTGTTGTTGGATGACCCGTCAACAAATAGTTCCTAACAGGGGGCCTCGAAAAGCTCTGCCTCTTCCCTTATGGGTCCTGTGAACTCAACAATAAAATCTGCCACTGCCTACCCTTTAATGGTTGTTTTGGGCTTATATTCAATGTCGGACTGGGCGAGCTCTATTGCCCACTTAAGCAATCACCCAGAGACATTAGTCTTCTATAGGATTTGTCTCAAAGGGTATTGTGTAAGAACTCTGATGCTGTGGGCCTGAAAATAGGGTTGCAACTTCCTCGAGGCTATTACTAGGTAATAAGTGAGTTTTTTCATAGGAGAATATCTTGTTTTCGCATCCAACAACCTCTTGCTTATGTAATATATGGGGAGTTGAATGGCCCCTTCTTCCCATGTCAATGCCGCACTTAGGGCATATTGCAATATTCCGAGATAGACAGTCAACCTCTCCCCTTCTTTTGGTTTGGAAAGGAGGGGTGCTTGGCTGAGGTAAGCTTTAAGTTTCCTAAATGCGTCCTTGCACTTCGTGGTCCATTCAAACCTTTTAGCCTTTTTGAGGACATCGAAGAAAGGGATGCACTTATCGGAGGCTTTTGAGATGAACCGGCTTAGGGCAGCGACTTGGTCATTTAAGCTTTGGACATCTTTGGGGCTAGTGGGAGGACGCATGTCGAGGAGGGCTTTGATTTTTTTCAGGTTGGCTTCGATCCCTCAGTTGTTGACCATGAAGTCGAGGAATTTACTTAATGCTACTATGAAGGCACACTTGAGGGGGTTCAGCTTTATCTGATATCCTTTTAGGATTCAAAACATTTCATCCAAGTTGCGGACGTGATCGACGAGTTGCTTAGACTTTACAAGAATGTCATCCACATAAACCTCCATTGTCTTGCCAATTTGCCCTTGGAACATTTCGTTCACTAATCACTGGTAAGTTGCCCCCGTATTTTTAAGTCCGAAGGGTATCACTTTATAGCAGTATAGTCCGCAGTCAGTGACAAATGAGGTATGTTTTTCATCCCGCGTGTCCATCAGAATCTGATTATGTTATGGGCGTTATTAGGATATAAGGTTCGAGAAGGACGATATCGAGGGGAGTATAATCGAACGAAGAAAGGATCCAGAGTAGAACTCAACTCTGCCAAAAAGAGACCGCGATCGCTGAAAGAGGGCCAAAAGGTCCCACTTTGCCACGAGGCCTCGCTATACCATGGGACCTAAGATATGAAGGGTTATGATCGTGCCGACCAAGACTAATAGGCATCCAAATGGGAGCGAAGGTGGACCTAAGATATGAAGGGTTATGATCGTGCTGACTAAGACTAATAGGCATCCAAATAAGAGTGAAGTCTCCCCTTTAGTCTATCGATCGTACAAGGTCTAGTCAGCAGTCTGAAATGTACCAGAAAAGTTGACAGCTCAGGCCTTAAACAATACATATCAGCTCCTCAAAAATCCGACAATAATTTGCCCAGCATTAATTATCTAACGGCAAGCATTTAATGCTAAGAACGGCGAAGGTGATCATTTTGCCAATCAAGAAGATTACTCTTATATCCCTCTCCCTCACTATAAATAGAAGGGAAGGGACCATAGGAAAAAGATAGAAAAAAAATATACAGAAAACATCACTAGTGAAAGAAAGCCTCTTGTATCTATTATCCTCATTAGAAGGATACATCGTTAGCCGTGAAAAAGTGATTTAGTCATTGTAACTTGGTCTAACAAGACTTTTGGAAAGCAAATAACAAAATAGTAACATGGATGTAGGGGCTGATAACTGGCTTTGGCCAAACCACGATAAGTCCTCGGTGTCATTGTTATCTTCTTCACTCTTTCTAAAACATGCAGTCAGGGGTATTGTACTGAGGAAACCTATTGCCAAATTTGGTGTCAATATTTTGGCGCTAGAAGGAGGCCCCCACTACATATTCCCTCTGCATTCTCTCATTCGTAACCCCCAAGAAGTTGTGGCAGACATGATGGCAAGGAAGAAAACCATCAGGAACACTGAGACTCCCATCGGTGAACCAAAAGGCCAAAGGCAGCGGCAAGACACACTTACTCCTATGATAGGCCTCGAAGTCGGCGATATATAGACTTAGCAATAGTGCCAAGAGGCACTCGACAAGCGCTAGGAGCCTTTGGAGAACACCTTAAAGGAACGGGCTGACATGGTCTGGACATTGTCTCAGGCACACACCCAAGGTGCACCGAGATGGAGAGAAACAATCACCATTGAAGATGAGCGCCATCGCTCGAAAACCCAACATAATCAGCATACCAGGATAGAGCATCAGTAGACCTATTCACTTCACTCCTCGAGTTCACGATCGAGATTTGAAGCCCATCGACTTCGAAAGAATGGTGAAAATGAAAGAAATGACGAGAAGTCACATCAAAATGAAAGTTCGAAGGGAATCAGCAGTGACAGGGGGTCAGATCATAGCTCGACCAATTATGAACGTGGCTCAAAGTAGGGGACCTCAGATCGAGGTCATCACCGAAAGTAGGAGTGAAAGAATCGAAAGGCTTCTGATCATCAGCTAAACCCCCAAGAACCAAAGGTCGAAAAACTACTTCAGAGAATGGAAAGATTGGAGAAGAATTCCATCTCCCGAGGGAAACGTGACCTTTATGAGGAAAGAACCCCCTCTCTCGTCAAATTAAGGCAGAACCTCTCCCCCGTAGGTTCAAATTTTCAAACATCCCGCTATATGACGGGAATAGCGATCCTTATAATCACTTGGACGCTTTCAATGTTCAGATGGATTTACAAACTTCCAATCCATTGGTGAAGTGTCGAGTCTTCTCGGCAACCCTCAGGGAGATACCGCTAACCTGGTTCAGGAGTCTCCTAGCCCACAGTGTAAAAAGTTAGGATGAATGTCAAACTCAATTCCTTGACCAATATAGGGCGCTAAAAAGGCAGCTCACCCCCTTTTGCCACTTGGCCACAGTTTTTCAACGAAGAGATGAATCACTTAAGGATTACATTATAAGGTTCCGATAGGAAGTCAGAAACATTGACAGTCAGTAGGATGAGAGTGTCCTTACAGTGAATTCCATCGGGCTTCGAAAAGACAGGAAGCTATATGAAGACATATACAAGTCCCCTATCAAAATTCTAGGTGAATTCTACAAGCGGGCCATGAAGGAGGTCCATTGGGAAGAAACTTTTGGCCCTAAGAAGCCAAAACAGAGAGATGATGGGGAAACCCTCAGAGGAAAGAATCAGAATGAGAACGAGAACAACAAAAGAGGTCTAGAGGGTGGTGCAAGGGGTCAAGTCGCAAAGAAAGTCCCAACTGAGCCTTATCAGCCCCTACGTTGCTACGAGACTTACACCGCCTTATCAGACGCTCCCAACAGAATTTACGCTACTGAAAGAGAGAACAAGGATTTTAGACGACTTAGGCCCATCAGGACCCTCGTTGATAAGAGAAATCGAAACAAATTTTGCATCTATCACAGTGAGGTCGGGCATAATACATCAGAATGTTGGGCACTAAAAGATACCATTGAAGACCTAATAAAAAAAGATCATTTAGGGGAATACGTAGTAGGAGCCCTAGGACAGAGATCCTCGCACCCCTGGCAATATACGTCATGGCGCTATCGGACCCCTGAGAATGAGGGGGCACCCTCCGTGAGGATGATATTCACCATTCATGGTAGGCCCCATCTCGGCGGCATGACGAATCGATCACACGGTTGTTATGTTCAAGATGCGGGTCGTGTCTTCCTTGCCAGTTATGAACAAAATGACAGGCCTGTCAAAAAGGCAAAGGCTGTCACGAATGACATCACATTCACCAAAGAAGACACAACAGGAGTATGCTACCCACATAATGATGCCATCGTTATACGTGCAAAGATAGCCAATGTGGAGGTAAGGAGAATAATGCTAGATACCAAAAGCTCTGTAAACATAATGTAGAAGGCATGCTTTGATCAGATGGGCATGGGGGCAAGATAGACAGATCCATCTCCGGACCCCCTTTATGGATTCACCGGGGATGGGATACTTCCAATAGGGCGAATCAAGCTCCTGCTCACCATAGGAGACTCAGACCATTAAGCCACTGTCATGACAGATTTCTTGATCATTGATTCTCCTTCGACGTACAACATGGTACTAGGACGACCCGCCATGAACGAGCTTGATATGATAGTATCAACCAAGATGCTCGTCACGAAGTTTCCTACACCGAGCAGAACGGGGTGCGTTCAAGGAGAACAACAGGTAGCCCGCCATTGTTACAAAGAAGCGATAAAACTCGAGGCATAAAAGAAGAATGTAGACATGGTCTATGACGGATACTCCTACCCAATGAGTGAAAAAGGGGTCGCTTATGATCTCGACCCCCAAGAAATGGACGTTGGATAAATCGCGGGGCCAATTGAAGATCTGGAAGAAGTGGGGATAAGTGAGAGAGATGAGGGAAGATGCCTGAAAGTAGGAAAATAACTGCCATCCGACATGAAGACACAGTTGGCAGACTTCCTTAGGGCAAACACAGATGTTTTCGCTTGGAATCATGAGGATATGGAAGGCATTGATCTAAAAATGATGTCCCACTCACTCAACATTAACCCACAAGCTAAGCCAATCTACCAGAAAAGAAGGCCGATGACTACTGAATGTTACATGACACTCAAAGAAGAGGTGGATAAACTTTTGGCTAACAGGTTCATTACGGAAGCACGATATCTCACCTGGGTATCCAATCCTATCCTCATCAAGAAAAAGAACGAAAAATGGAGGACATGTATCGATTTTACAGATCTTAATCGAGCTTGCCCGAAAGATAGCTTCCCCCTGCCAAGAATGGATCAGCTTATCGATGCAACAGCAGGACATGAACTCCTTAGCTTCATGGATGCTTACTCCGGATACAATCAGATTCTGATGGACACATGGGATGAAGAAAATACCTCCTTTGTCACTGACCGTGGATTATATTGCTTTAAAGTAATGCCCTTCAGACTCAAAAATGTAGGGGCGACATACCAGCGACTAGTGAACAAGATGTTCCAAGGGAAAATTGGTAAGACGAGAGAGGTTTATGTGGATGACATGCTTGTAAAATCTAAGCAACTCGTTGATCACGTCCATGACTTGGATGAAATGTTTTAGATCCTAAAAAGATATTAGATGAAGCTAAACCCCCTCAAATGCACCTTTGGCATAGCTTCGGGAAAATTCCTTAGCTTCATGGTCAATAACCAAGGGATCGAAGCCAACCCAGAAAAAATCAGAGCCCTTCTCCCAAAGATGTCCTAAGCTTGAACGGCCAAGTTGCTGCCCTAAGCTAGTTCATCTTGAAAGCCTTCGATAAATGCATCCTTTCTTCGACGTCCTTAAAAAGGCCAAAAGGTTCGAATGGACCGTGGAGTGCGAGGACGCGTTTAGGAAATTCAAAGATTATCTCGGCCAGGCGCCTCTCCTTTCCAAACCGAAAGAAGAAGAGAGGCTAATTATCTATCTTGGGGTATCGCAATACACCCTAAGTGCAGCATTGACACTAGAAGAAGGGGGGATTCAGCTCCCCATATACTACATAAGCAAGAGGTTGTTGGATACAGAGACAAGATACTCCCCTGTGGAGAAACTTACATATTGCCTAGTCGCAGCCTCGAGGAAATTGTGACCATATTTTCAGGCTCACAGCATCAGAGTTCTTATGCAATATCCCTTGAGGCAAATTCTATAGAAGAATGATGCCTTCAGGTGACTACTTAAATGGGCAATAGAGCTCGCCCAGTTCGACATTGAATATAAGCCCAAAACGGCCATCAAAGGGCAAGCACTGGCAGATTTTATTGTCCACTTCATACGGCCCATAGAGGAATAGGCAGAGGTTTACGAGGCCCCCTGTTGGGAACTATTCATCAATGGGTCATCCAATAACAAAAGGTCTGGTGCAGGAATACTTCTCGTTAGTCCAAAAGGACATAGAATATTTAGCATCTTAAGGTTTGAATTCCAGGCCATGAACAATGAGGCTAAGTACGAGGCCCTGCTGGCAGGATTACATCTGGAAAAGGTGGTGCAAGTGGAAAAACTAAAGATATATAGTGATTTGTAGCTCATCATCAGTCAAATGAAGGGCAAGTACCTAACCCGTGAACCCAAGATGGTGTAGTATCTTCAAAAGGTTCGAGAATCACTGGAATCCTTCCAGCAGACCAAAATCACCCAGATCCCACGAGCTCAAAATGCTCATGCCGATGCTTTGGCTTGATTATCCACAATGAATGAGTCGGATCCCACGGAATCAATCCCGGTAGAACACCTTTTATCCCCGAGCATTGAACAACAAGAAGAAATTAAAATAATCATAGACAGATCTAACTCTTGGATAAGCTCCATCATTAACTTTCTTAAAGATGAGATCTTGCCAGAAGATAAAGTCGAAGCGTGATGCCTATGGGCACGCACGACAAGGTATTGTATTTATGATGATGTCCTTTATAAAAAAGGATTTTCAACTCCCCTTTTGAGGTGCATTGACAGAGAAGATGGCGACGCTGTTCTAAAAGAGATTCATATGGGACATTGTGGAAATCATGCTGAGGGACTGTCATTGGCCCAAAAAGCCCTACGACAGGGGTTCTATTGCCTAACCATGAAGCAGGATGCGATGAATCTCATCAAGAAATGCGACAAGTGCCAGAAATTTATGAAAGTGCCCCAGGTTCCCCCAGCTTATTTGAAGCAAATGGTAAGCCCATGGCCATTCACTATTTGGGGGATCGACTTGATTGGGCCACTCCCAAAAGTATGAGGAAACTGTAAATATGCCATCGTGGCTATGGACTATTTTACAAAGTGGGCAGAGGTAAAAGAACTAGCCAAAATTTCATCTTCCAAGGTCCTAAGTTTTGTCTGGAGTAACATCATCTACAGGTACGAGGTCCCCCAATAGATTGTCACCGACAACAAAACCCAGTTCACGAGTGAACAATTTGTTGAGTTTTGCAACAATTTCATAATTGTTAAGAGTTTCACATTCGTGGATCACCCACAGAGTAATGGGCAAGTAGAGACTGTTAATAAAATCATTAAGAAAATTTAGAAAACCAGACTAGAGGCAAGAAAGGGAGCATAGGCTGACGAGTTACAAACAATATTATGAGCATACCGAACAACTCCCTGCAGTTCAACAGGGGAAACCCCCTTCTCGATGGTCTATGGATGCGAGGCGATGATCCCCGTGGAAGTTGAAGTCATGACACAATGAAGACTTACCTTTGAACCAGGGGAAAACGACAAACTGCTCACTGCAAGCTTAGACCTTGTGGAGGAAGCAAGAGATAAAGGTAGCCTCAGGATTGCCGCACGTCAGTAGCTCATCGCAAGATATTACAACAGAAGAGTGCGATCCCGAAGGTTTAACCTAGGTGATCTCATTCTATGCCTTGTCCTGCCAGGAGTGCGCAAACCTAGCGAGGGAACCCTAGGACCAAATTGGGAAGGCCCATACTTGATAAAAAGAGTTGTGAGCAATGGTGCCTATCACTTAGCTGATAAAAACATAAAGGAACTCCCCCGTGCCTAGAACACAAAGCACCTAAGCCGATATTACCAGTAAAAGTTGAAAATTTTCAATGTATAGAATACTATGTACTCCCCACACAATGTAATTTCAGAAGGAATAATAAAGTCTGATGCGTTGCAAGGAAATTGTAAAGATGAACTCGTAAAAATGAGAATCATACGAATCAATTGCCAGAATTTCATAATGTCATCGTATCTGTCAGTTGCAGGATTCTCGAAGATATCAGAGGTAGGCTTGTCAGGAACCTCGGAGGGTGAAGGGGCAATCTCTTCCGATGGAACTTCCGTCTCCACACCTTGTTCCTCATCCAGAGAATCAGTCTCAAGGGCATCCCTTTTGAAAGACTCAATGGCCTCCACAGCCTGCGGCCAAAAGAACAAAAGATCCATCTTCAGGTGTTTCTCCTATAATGTAAAAGGAAGTCCTTGCAAGTTTGCTACCCCGACTCCCTAGCAGCAATGGCCACCCGTGAAGACATCTCAGCTTTTGCAAGACGAAGCTCTCTCCTCACCTTGTCCAGCTCCTTTTTGGTAGTTTTGGCCCCACGACGTTCAGTGTCCGCTCGTTGTACCACATCCTCAGCAGTTTCATTCATTATTTGAAGGCACTTGTTCATGTCCTCTAACTCTATTTTGATATTCTTCAAGTTTATCAAAACATACCCGGATGTCTCTTTAGCGATCTCACGACGCTACACCTCGTCCGTGAGCTTAGCTTCCATCTCCCAGATTCTCTCACGTAACTCCTGGTTCATGGTGATAGAAGTCACGAAGTCATCCATAAGTGAGGATTCCCTATCCTCTTGAGCCCGAGCTAACTCCTCGATCTTTAGGAGCGTCAAGACATTCTACAAAAAAAAGAGGGGGGAAGGGAGGAGAAGATCAGGCAAAGGCATTAGTCATAAACTGAAAAATAATCGATGAAGGTAGGAGCAGTAGAATGAACCTTACCACAAGGCTATGACGAGCGACGTAACCCGCGAGCCTCCCTATAGTGCAATCTCTGGCCACCAGCACCCTGACCTTTTGCTTTGATCGAAGGATTATGCTCATGCTCTGAACTAAAGTCAGAGCCTACTCCTCAGTCAGGGATCCAGCCTCCGCCAGGCGAGGAATGGGTTCACCTTCATCACTATGAGACGAAGCCTTCTTTCTACCTTTCTCGACCTTTTTCCTCTTATAAGTAGGACCAAGTGGGATAGGGGTCTCAGTAATGTCCGCTACTTCAGATCGAGGTGGCAATGACGTCCCTCAAGGAGTGACTATGGATGATGGTAACAACACAGCAATCTCTGGATCCGTGCCATCAGGGGCGGGAACTTTGTCTATGGGAGGAGGAGGAGAATCCATCACAGGAACTGGAAGGCATCGCTTTGTGCCACGAGATGCAGCAGCTTTCAAAATAAGGCCCATGATGTTATCGTAATCATCAAAATTGGCAGGTCGGGTCTTGGACACTCATCAAATTTTGATCTCCTTTATGACCTCAATGTTCAAAGGAGGTGCAAGTCCATACAGGCACAGTCGAGATTCGTTGAATTGGAAGTTGTTCTCAAAACTGCTCGCTAACCTAAGGCAGTCCAAAACCATGAGCTCTCCAGCCCCCAAGGTAGGAGTCTTACCTGTCCCAGCTGCCAAAAAAAAGAAAAAAGGACGTCAGTAATACAAAACAAGAGATAGACGAATCGAAAAGTGCACCGCTTTATGCGACTACTATCAACTAACTTACCCAGAGAAAGAATGAAATCAAAATTCTTAAGATATTATAACGAAGGGCAAGATACGTAGAACTAGTGAAATTTGTAAGGCCCTACATTGGATTTTCCAATCACAGCCCCCTTTGGTAGGATATCTTTGTGCGGCGTCCTTCTGGCCATAAGATAGTACAATCTGTTTGACGCATTCGCGCATCTGAGATCATAGAGATAGCATAGGGTCTCAAGGGACGATGGCGGTAGGTGATTACCTAGATAAATTAAAGCAAGCGCAATCAGCGACACATATGAATTAGGGGTGAGTTGGAATGGACATAGTTTTATTTTGTTCAAAAAATTCGACAATAAAAGGAGGAACAGGGAGCCTAAAGCGAACCATAAAGTGTAGTAAACTCATGGTGATGAAACCTTTAGGAGGATGTGCAGCGTGATCGTCCGCTGCAGGAACCATGGCACTACATCCTCTGGGCACCCGATGAGAATGAACTACGAGTTGAACGTCCTACCGTCTCATCGTAGACGCGTGGAAATTAAAAATGCGATGATCGTGAGATTCCCTCATTACGACGCTCGAACCCTTTGGAGGTCCTTGACGGGCCACGAACAATGGAACCTCACCCTCTCCACTGAGTGTCACTTCATCAGTAGATCGCACCCTCGTCGCCTCTAAAATCGCTTCCATCTCCTCATCATCACCTCCTATCGAGCGACGACGTTGCACATGACCCGCTTTCATCTACAAAGGAAGAAATTCGATTACGCCACTGCGAGCAAGCCACACCAAAACTAAAAAGCCTGAGACCCCCACGGATCACAAGCCATGCACAACCCGAGCCACCTCAGTAACTACCCAAAATTGCATTAGGAGAAAGGGAAATTAAGAGAAGAAGATAGTCCCAAGTCATATGATCAAGGCCTAACAGGAAATACTAGGTAACCCTAGGGATGACTAACAAGCCGACCCCATTAAACCAAGCAAGATGAAATCCAGAAGAAATAAACTAATGGATAAACCCATCTAGCTAACGTAAGAAAAGACACCTAAAAACTTGAAAGACAGGAAAAATTAATGGGAACTTACCGTAGTTCCTTCAAGCACAGAGGTTCGGTTGAAATGTAGTTCTGGATTCGGCAAGAAAAATCCTGAAACCAGGGAAGAAGATTAGAAAGTGGCCAGAGGCCAAGCAGACCAAGCCAGGAATGAGAGGAGGAAAATTTTCAAATGAGAAAGGACAAAGGGGTTTCTCCTGGTATAAAAAAGGAAACGACCCTACCGTTAGATCAAAAGGACCGTTAGCTACCCACGATCCAACAGCTGAGAGGGATATGAAAATCAATAAATGATGGTACAAAAAATCGTACAAAAATTCGAGAGCCATAATTACTCACCGTCATAGAAAAATGAAAAGCTGCACGTGCAGAACCAGCAGATGAATCGGGAGGCTTAAATGGCCATTACACACAAGGGGGATCGAAAAATGATCTCGCGTCTAAGTAATACACAGAAAGCGTAAAATTCTTGTGTGAGCCACGTTCAAGTAATGTGCTCGCCCTGCACAGAATTCTTGCATGGAACGACCTTGCGTCCAAGCAATGTGCCGACCGCAGAGAATTCTTACGCAAGTCCAGGGCTCGAAAAATGATCTCACGTCCAAGTAATACGTAGAAAGCGTAAAATTCTTGCATGAGTTGCATTCAAATAATGTGCTTGCCCCGCATAAAATTCTTACATGAAATGACCTTGCATCCAATTAATGTGCCGATGACACAGAATTCTTGCGCAAGTTGAGGGCTTGTAAAATGACCTCGCATCCAAGTAATACGCAGAAAGCGTAAAATTCTTGTGCGAGCCCTGCTCAAGTAATGTGATACGTAAAAAGGCATAGAATTGGTGCATGTAGCAAATTCTGGACCTTGCGCACATACGAAGTTCCCACTAGACGATAGATTTCCTCAAATACTAATCAGTGTCGGAGGATACGACAGTCCGACCCTCTTAGCAAAATTCGAAGCCAGAAGCAAAAGCTGAAACATAACTCTCACCTCACAAGACGAGCTGAGAGTTGGGGGACTTATGTTATAGGCGTTATTAGGATATAAGGTTCCAGAAGGATGATATTCAGGGGAGTATAATTGAATAAAGAAAGGATCCAGAATAGAACTTAACTCCACTAGAAAGAGACCGTGATCACTGAAAGAGGGCTGCGAGGTCTCGCTTTGCCACGAGGCCTCGCTATACCGTGGGACCTAAGATATGAAGGGTTATGATCATGCCGACCAAGACCAATAGGCATCTAAATGAGAGCGAAGGTGGACCTAAGATATGAAGGGTTATGATCGTGCCGACCAAGACCAATAGGCATCCAAACGAGAGCGAAGGTCTCCCCTTTTGTTCGTCGATCATATAAGGTCTAGTTAGTAGTCTGAAACGTGCCAGAAAAGTTGACAGCTCCAGCCTGAAATAATACACATCAGCTCTCTAGAATTCTGATAATGATTTGCCCAATATTAATTATCCGACGGTAAGCATTTAATGCTAAGAATGGTGAAAGTGATCATTTTTCTGATTAAGAAGATTACTCTTATATCCCTTTCCCTCACTATAAATAAGAGGGAAAGGACCATAGGAAAAAGAGAGAAAAAATATATAAAAAACCCCACTAGTGAAAGAAAGCCTCTTGTATCTATTATCCTCATTAGAAGGATACACCGTTAGCCGTGAAAAAGTGATTTAGTCATTGTAACTCGGTCTAACAAGACCTTTGAAAAGTAAATAACAAAAGAGTAATGTGGATGTAGGGGCCAATAACTGGCTTTGGCCGAACCACGATAAGTCCTCGGTGTCATTGTTCTCTTCCTAATTTTTTCCTTAAACTTTTGCTATTCATCTTCACTCTTTCTCAAACATGCAGTCAAGGGTGTTGTCCTGAGGAAACCTGTTGACCGGATTTTGGTGTCAATAGATTATATCCTGAGTAGGCATCCATAAAGCTGAGGAGTTTATGTCCCGTGGTCTTATCGACAAGCTGATCCATCCTTGATAGGGGGAAGCTGTCTTTTAGGGAATCTCAATTAAGATCTGTAAAATTGAAACACGTCCTCCACTTCCCGTTCTTTTTCTTGACGAGGACAAGATTGGCTACTCAGGTGGGATACTATGCTTGCCTAATGAATTTGTTGGCTAGAAGTTTGTCCACCTCTTCTTTAAGTGCGCATAACGTTCGGTGGTTATTGGCCTTCTTTTCTGGCAAACTGGCTTAGCTTGAGGGTCAATGTTTAGTGAGTGGGACATTGTCTTTGGATCAATGCCTTCCATATCCTCATGGTTCTAGGCAAAAACATCCGTGTTTGCCCTCAGGAAGTCTGCCAATTGTGTTTTTACATCAGGTAGCAGTCACTTTCCTACTTTCAAGCACCTCTCCTCATCTTTCTCACTTATCCGCACTTCTTCTAGATCTTTAGTTGGCCCTGTGGTCTGTCCCGCATCCATTTCTTGGGGGTTGAGGTCGTAAGCAACCCCTTTTTCACTCATCGGGCAGGAATATCTGCCACAGACCATGTCCACCTTTCTTTTTTGTACCTCGAGTTTTACCGCTTCTTCGTAACAATGGCGGACTACTTGTTGTTCCCCTCAGACACACCCCGTTTTGCTTGGGGTAGGAAACTTCTTAACAAGAATCTTGGTTGATACTATCATGTCAAGATCATTCATAGCGAGTTGTCCTAGTACCACGTTGTATGCCAAAGGACAATCAATGATCAAGAAATCTGACATGATGGTGGCTTGACAGTCCGGGTCTTCTATTGTGAGCGGGAGTTTGATTCACCCTATTGGAAGTATCCCGTCTCCGATGAATCCATAAAGGGGCTCTGGTGATGGATCTGTCTGACTTATCCCCACACCCATCTGATCAAAGCACGCCTTATACATTACGTTGATGGACTTTCCGGTATCTATCATTATTCTCCTTACCTCCATATTGGCTATTCTTGCCCGTATGACGATGGCATCATCATGCGAGTAGCGCACTCTCGTTGTATCTTCTTTGGTGAATGTGATATAATTCGTGATGGCTTTCGCCTTTTTGGCAGGCTTGTCATTTTGTACATGGCTGGTGAGGAGGACACGGCCTGCTTCTCAAATATAACGATTATGCGATCGACTCATCATGTCGTCGATGTGGGGCCTACCATGAATGGTGAATATCGTCCTCATAGAGGGAGCTCCCTCATTCTCAGGGGTTTGATGGCACTGTGACATATATTGTTGGGGGTGCAGGGGTCTCTGTCCCGGAGCTCCTGCCACGTATTCTCCTAAATATCCTCTTTTGATCAGGTCTTCGATGACATCTTTTAGCGCCCGACAATCTGACGTATTATGCCCAACCTCGTTGTGATAGGCATGAAATTTGTTTCGATTTCTTTTATCGACGGGGGTCCTGATGGGCCTAGGCAGTCCAAAGTCTTCATTCCCCCTTTCCGTAGCATAAATCCTATTGTGGGCATCTGATAAGGCAGTGTAGGTTTCATAGTGATGTTGAGGTTGATAAGACTCAACTTGGACTTTCTTTGTGATTTGCCCTCTCGGCCTCCTTTGTCATTCTTTTTCCCATTCCTCTTCTTCCTCCTGGGGGTGTCCGCATCATCTTTCTTTGTTGGATTCCTTGGGCTGAAAGTCTCTTCCCAACGGACCTCCTTCGAGGCCTGCTCATAGAATGTGCCTAAATTTTTTTGGGAGATTTGTATATGTCTTCATACAGCTTCCCATCTTTTTGAAGTCCAACAGAGATCGTAGTGAGGGCACTCTCGCCTGACAGGCCATCAATGTTTCTGACTTCTTGTCACAACCTCGTAATGTAATCCTTGAGTAATTCATCCCTTCATTGAAAAATCATGGCCAGATGGCAAGAGGGGGTGAGCTACCTTTTTAGCTCCCTATATTAGTTAAGGAACTTAGTTTGACACTTATCCTAGCTTCTCACACTGCGGGCTGGGAAACTCCTAAACCATGTCAGCGGTAGCTCTCTGAGGGTTGCTAGGAAGACTCGACATTTTACCAATGGATTAGAAGTTTGTAGATCCATTTGGACGTTGAAAGCATCCAAGTAATTATGAGGATCACTGTTCCTATAGTATAGGGGGATGTTTGGAAACTTGAACCTGTGGGGGAGGGGCTTCGTCTCGATTCGACGAGAGAGGGGGGGTTCTCCCCTCGTGGGATTCATAATTCTCTTGGGAAGTGGAATTCTTTTCCAGTCATTCCATTCTCTGGAGTAGTTCTTCAACCTTTTGATCCCGGGGGTTTGGTCGATGATTAGAAGCCTTTCGATTCTTTCGTTCCTACTTCCGGCGATAACATTGATTTAAGGTTCCTCACTTCGAGTCACGTTCACAATCACTCAAGCTATGATCTGACTCCCTGTCACTATTGGTTCCTTCCGAACTTTCACTATGATATGACTCTTCTTCCTGAATGTCATTCCTTTCATTTTTGCTATCCTCCTGAAGTCGATGGACTTCAAATCTCAATCGGGAGTTTAAAGAATGAAGTGAATGGGTTCACTAGCATTCGACCCTGGTTTGCTGATCATGTTGGGTTCCCAGATGACGACGCTCATTCTCAAAGGTAACTGCTTCTCTCCGTCTTGGTACGCCTCGAGTGTGTGCTTGAGACAATATTCGGACCATGTCGGCCAGCTCCTTCATGGTATTCTCTAGAGCCTCCTGGCGCTTGTTGAGAGTCTCTTGGCGCCATTGCCAAGTCTGCACATCACTGGCTTCAAGGCCTACTACAGGAGTAGTTGTGTTTTGCTGCTACATCTGGCCTTTTGGTTGACCAGTGAGAGTCTCAGTATTCCTGATGGTTTTCCTTCTTGCCATCACGTCTGACATGACTTTTCAGAGATTAAAGATGAGAAAATGCAGTGGGAATATACAATGAGGGCCCTCCTTCTAGCGCCAAAATGCTAACACCAAAACCTGATCAACTAGTTTCCTTAGTACAAACCCCTACCTGCATATTTGAGAAAGAGAGAAGGAGAACAACAAAGGTTTGAGAAGAAAATAAGAAAAGGACAATAACACCAGGGACTTATCGTGGTTCGGCCAAGGTCAGTTATTAGCCCCTACGTCCATGTTACCTTTTTGTTATTTGCTATCCAAAGGTCTTGTTAGACCAGATTACAACGGCTATCTTACTTTCTCACAGTTAGCAGTGTGTTCTCCTAATGAGAATCTTTGGATACATGAAGTTTTCTTTTTCTTTACTAGTAGAGTTTTCTATATCTCTCACTCCCCCTTTATAATGATCTCTTCCCTTTAATTTATAGGGAGGGAGAGGATTACAAGTGTAATTTTCTTAATCGGAAAAATGATCACCTTCGTCGGTTATAGCATTTAATGTTTGCCATCGGACAATTAATGCTGGGCAAATCATTGTCGGATTTTTGGGGAGTTGATGTGTATTGCCTGATACTTGAGCTGTCAATTTTTTTGGCACGTTTTAGATTGCTGACTAGACTTTGTATGGTCGTCTGTTAGTGGTAGGCTGAAGAGGAGATTGTGGGTCGAGGTTCCAGGATCATTACTTTCGTCCTTATTTGGTCGCTTATCGGTCTTGGCCAACACGGTCATAACTCTTTGCGTCTTAGGTCTCGTGACATAGTGAGGCTTTGCGGCTTTCATTTGGCGATCGCGGTCTCTTTCTGGTGGAATTGGATTCTACCCTAGGTCCTTTCTTCGTTTGACCACATTCCCCCCTGGATGTTGCCCTGCTTGAACCTCGTATCCTAATAATGCCCATAACAGTTACATATGGTTATGTCCTCCTATACAATGTCATCGACTATATCGCTTCACAGTGATGAGAAAATCATATGAATTCATTTGGCTAATACATATAAGTCTTTGCCTTCTTGTTTTGTATCAGTTCACATACACAAAACATTCCTTTATGTTCCTTTCTATCTAATAGATCTCCCTAAGGAAATCATAACATCCACCCATGCTAATTTTACCTATCTAATCAATCTACCTTCCTAATGGGAATTATCTTTTCTTGCTCAATCCTTAATGCATGAGAGATTTTATTAATATCATAGTGAAAACAATTTATAGACATTTGGATTTCAGAAGGAATACATATAAAATTTTATGACATTATAAATAGTGTAAGAATAATAAAAGTTTATATAGTTTATGATAGATAAAACGTTTACAAAATTCATATGATTTATGGAAAATATCTTTTTAGGGAAAAACTTATAAAAATTATAAAAGATATTAATTTTATGAACCTTGATGAAAATCATAAAAATTCATATTTTATCATGTGGAATCATGAAAATATGAAATCTTGAAACATAGAAACTTGAAATCATGAAAATGTGAAAAGTCAAACTTCTAGGAATATCTTACTAATATAAGGTTTCGACCCTACACTAAGTCATAGACTAAGCCCTCCCATGCATACAGACAATCATTCATACATCAAAAACATTTCAAACAACACATATATCCTAATATCTAATCTACGTTATTTCTCTTTTCATTATCATTTGATCGTTTGTAATTCCTATCATGTCTTATAACATTTTCATATGTAGGTTATATTTTGGATCTATTCACATTTGTAACATATTTGAGATCTTGCTTGTTAACCTTATTAGGAGATTGTTTGTCTTATTATCCCTATACACATTTCTTAGTTTTAATGTTGAAAAATAATTTTAATCAATTTTTTATACTATTTGATATTATACTTTATTGCTCTTTTTAATTTGTTTTTTAGGTTTCAAAGGTATGTGATTATGATTCAAGAGATTCAAGATTAGTTCTAGGATTTATTTTTATTTCAATAGGATCTCTTGTAAATAAATTCAATTAATCTTTGATCCAAACACTTTTTACTAAATAATGAGGTAGTAAAATTATTTGAAGAAAACAAGTTTTATAAAAACTATTTTACACTTCAGACATCAATTTCTACATCGATTCAAGCTTTAAAAAATTCTTCATACATCGATGCTCACATCGATTTGTCAAAGAACAATTTTCAAATTACTTCAAATCGAAAGTTAGGAAAAACACTTACTTCAATGTAATAATCAATGCGAAGACTGTAAATAATAGACTACACTTCGATTACCATATCGATTAATTAGTTGTAGTCACCTATAATTGATGCAACAATCGATTCAATAACTAAAAGTTAGTTATTTTGTTATAAACAGTTACAATAGTTACAACTACCTAACTTCCTTCCCTATTTAAATAATCTTTCACCATTTTTCTTTACAATTCTTCATACAATTTAATGCGAAATCATTTGAGAAAAAGCTAAACACGATTTTCTCTTTACCTCATCAAACTTCTAAGATTTCTTCAAGAGTTTTGGATCAAGATCTACTGAGTTTATCTTAGATAGTTTGAGATTTTAATCTCAAACACTAGTATTGTATTTCTTATTCCTTTGTTTTTAAGATTTTTAGGGATTTAGAAATCTTGTATAGGTTAGCAAGAACATGGTAATCTTGTGTTTTTGTTTAGGTTTAGAAGAACTTGTTCCAATTCTTCAAGGTTAGCAAGAAGCTTGTCAAATTCTTGTGTATTTATTGTAAAAACTAGCATTTCAAGAGCGTGATAAATCTTGCTAGTTTTATTTTCAATTGAAAAGGTATTTTGGTTGAAAAAGATCAAGTGAAGAAGTCTTGAATTGTAGTTTCAATTCAAGTTAAACCACTTTAAAAACCTGCATTCAAATTTTGTGTTATTTTGCTGCATACAAATCTTTCTACTGCATTATTATTGAATCTAAATATAAAACAAAGGCATATATAAATTCTCCAATTAAAAATGGGTAAGATCCAATTATTTTTGGCAATTTAATTTCTTTATAAGGGACCTGACATTGCTAATAGCCTTTTCATATATAAATTCTCCTTCTACATCCCTAAATGAATAAGTCATATCCTATGTGAAATGTCGTAATTTATGCAAAATTCATTGAACAAAGTTTGAGGATTAGCACAAATGAGATAAATTGAATTCTTATAAGCTTATGGTTCAATTGATTTACCTCAAATTTACCGAATTAGATGGGGGGATGTGCTGACCTTCTCCCAATAGTGTTTTAGCTCTTAAGAAATTTTTGAATGCACTAAAATTCTAATTTCTCAAATCTTATGAACCAAATTTTTGTGCCATCTAATGTCGACCAATTGAATGGTTTGACTGGTCAACCAATTGACCCACCCTTATGGTTGGATCTGTTCACCTACTATACCCAAGTTTAATCAGATTAATCCTAAAGGATGTTACACAATTATAAGTGCAAGAAAGTGAAAAAGCAGGGAACGAAGATGATACAGCACATTTACAGAAATTTGATAATGAAAAAGGAATGCTTTTAGAGTGTACTCCTCTCTTTCAAAGGTCAAATCGATCATTTGATGGTTATACAAAAATTTATGCCTTTTACAATCTTTCCCACTTAATCTTTTTCATAGGACTCAAACAATCTCACTTGACCTTATCCCAATACTCAAGCTTAGCCATATCCCAAGGCATCAAAGACAATATTTGAGCAACTTAGCAACTCGGTTTCCAAGACAATATTAAAGCAGCTTCATCTTCAAGTAGTTCCTCCTGTCAATTCCTCATCACGTGGCTTGCTCCTTTAATTTGAAATAAGCTTTATGGAAGTGTAGTTCCTTTCAATTCAAAAGCTATTCTTCAAGTTTGCTTGCTCATTTATTTGAAATTTAAATGTTTGGACAAGGTCCTTATAAAATCATTAATGTTCTTTTATCTAATTCTCATGTTTTAAATGAGAGTTCCAACAGAGCATGATGACTCAATTGGGCAAAGAGCAACATGCATTTCAACTTTAGTCCTGAACCTTTTTAAATAGGCAAGCATAAAATCATTAATCTGGTAAAGCAAATAAATAGGAGTGGAACACAAGTCTTTTCCATTTTATGTAAGAAAAACATGCTATAAATCATGCAAACGGACTTGGTTAATTTTTCAGGTAAAGAGCAACCTCTTAAAACTTAATTTTGTAGTAGACACATATTTCCATTTAAGCACTCATAGTCAAAACAAATGAAAATTAAAAAACACCTAAAAGCGCAAGGGATCCTATATTCACAATTCTTATATTGAAAGTTCTTATAAAATTGTAATGTTTTCTTTTTTTAAAAAAAAAAAAATTACCATATCTTATACAACATTTTAACATAGTTGTATATATATATATATATATATATATATATATATATATAAGCTTGAAAATGTTTACGAATACGTGCAAAAGCTGAAGCTATACGAAGTTCAAAACTACAATAATCCTACATGACAATTGATCTAGCAATGGTAGAGCTCAGAAGAAAGTCTAGGGCTAAGTAAAATTTCTAATGGAGTAGCCTTAGGCAAGGTTATGCCCGTGGCTTCCCTCATATCCACTTTCTCATTCATTGGCACTTCCATTTCAAATCCTTGAATCAAACGAGCAACGGTCAATACACCCACTTGGGTAGCAAATGCGGATCCGGGGCAAGCCCGCCTTCCGGATCCGAATGGAAGGTACTCGAAATTCTGACCATCATCTATCTCCCCAGAATCTGTGATAAACCTCTCTGGCACAAAATTTTCAGGCTCAGACCAAATAGTTGGATCTCTATGCAGTTTCCACACATTGGCCAAAACTCTGGTCCCTTTTGGTACAAAATAGCCACTAATATTGCAATCTTCAGTGGCTTCATGTGGTACCAATAGAGGCCCAGCTGGGTATAAACGCAGCGTTTCCTTAACAATGGCTTGCAAATATGTCAGTTTTTTTGTATCAGAGGTCTCAACCCATTTGTTTCTGCCTACATGAATGTCTATTTCCTCTTTGGCACGATTCAATGTATGCCTGTTGTTCATTAGTAAGGCAAAGATCCATGTCATGGTTAAGGATGTTGTGTCCGCGCCGGCCAAGATAAGATTCTACAAATGAAAATTTTGCAATGTTAACAAAAGATTAAACTCTTATTTTGATTACTCAAAGTAGATTGTATCAATTTGTATGCAATTAAACATTTTAATATCAATTTACTTCTCTAATTATTTAATTAATTACATCCTATTAGATCTTTCAAAACCTCTTAATATCAATTTTGTATTCAAATTATTTAATTTCGTTTAATTAAATTTCTTTTATTAATCTGTAATTAAAACAATTAATAAAATTATTAATGCAATAACTGATTTATTAGGATGAACAGATTTCCAAATGAGTACCGTAACACTTTCGTGTTAGCAAATTAGTTTATAAATCTTCAATTATTCTAAAGTTTCTAGGATTTCAAATGGTAAATTAACAAAGACACTTAATTAGATGTAATTAAATAACTAAGGACTAAATTAATAAGTAGAAATCCTAATTTCGGCATGTGAAAAAAAATATATAAAAGAATAAGGAACACAATTTACATCTTTATATCTTTCTCTCTCTTTTCAGAACCAAAGAATTTCTCATAGACACATGTAATTGCTTTAATTGTCTTATTGTGGGACTTTTCTTGAATTAGTTAATATCTTCTGGGTCCATTTGTTATAATTTTCCACTAGCAGATAAAGAATGCCCGACACATTGACATAACCCAGGCCACTTGACTTTTCTTTATGTTGAACTTCAGTTTCATCTCCCCCTTCTCACTCTATTCTTGGCTTTATACGCATGTGCTCAGTCAGTTTTGCAATTATTGAATCGTGTGAAAATGAGATACTTTGAAGGAAATAAACTATATAATGAATAGCCCATATCTTGCCATATTCATATTAATATGGCAGGCTCAAATTTTCTATCATGTAAGACTAGTGATATTTATTTCTTTCCGCTAATTCATTATCATGTGTCACATTTATCCTCAATTTGAAAGTATGAAAAACAATTAGAACTCAATTTATTTAGAAATAAGTTTACATGCAATTTTAGACATAAATCTATATTTTTAAATTAATTAAATTTTAATTTTTTATGAAAATGGAAAGTTAATAAATAAATGAGATCAATTAAGTCTATTAAATATATGAAAAATGATGAAGTTACTATTTAGAAGACACTCACAAAGCACATCCTCTCATATAAAATAGGTCCTACGAGTGTTTTCTAAGGAGTGTCTCAATCACAACTCTAAATATATAATGAGTTAATTTCATTGACTTAAAATAATTATAATTAGCACTAAACTACTTTGCCTTTGTGAAAGGTAAAAGGCCAAAAGCACCCATCTCACTAGAATTTAAAACCTTTAGGAATTTGTACAGGGATAATTCTACGGAAAATTTAACACAGGTTAGATATTTTCATTGTTAAATTATTTTTTCTTCAAATCTTAAAGTAAATAAATCAAAGAAAAAATAAATTTCAATATAAAAATATAATCCAATAATAAAAGCATCAATCCTCCTAAATAGTCGAACTCTTCCTAAAATTACTTGACAGACAATCCCTCACACACATTAATATTTTAAAACTTTATATTATCAATATGTGCTCTAAGATCAGAATATAACATCCATCTTTTTAACCGATTATATTGATACATGTTATAAATATTCATACATAGATAGATTAATTTATTAAATTGTTGAACATATCTCAAAATTTCCAAACTGAAGAATATTATATAATTTAGTGATGAAAGAAGAAAAAGGAAATTAAAATGGCATACCGAAACAGTTGCCTTGATGACAGTATCACGTGAGTAACCACACGTGGAGTCCTCGTCGATGACGGAAAGCATGACATCAATAAAGTCTTGTTCATTCTCGTTCAACTCCTTCTGCCTCTTCACACTGTGCTCTTTGACCCAACCTCCAACGAGTTCATCAAGATCTTTCTCAATTCTTTTCATCGATTTCAAAACTCTGCCTTCGAAATTAAACAATCGAAGAATCGGAATCAAATCCGAAGGAACAAACTCGCCGGAAATATGCATATACTCCTTAATAAGTTTCACAACACGATTTGCTTCAGCATCATCCACATCTTGCAAGTTACCAAAATATCTCTTCCCAGAAATCATCTTCGTGATTATGTTAAAGGTTAACCGCTCCAACCATTCGCTAAGTACAACTTTATTGGGCACGTTGCTCCCAAGACACAAGTATATATCTTTAATAAAACTATGAACTTCGGATTCAATTACATGCTTTAATGATTCAAGCCGGCGTGTGGACAACAATTCGATCATGACTAGCTTTCTCAAATTGCGCCAATACTTGCCAGACGGGGCGAATCCGAATCCGGCGAAGTTATAACCTAGATAAACTCCATGGCTAGATTTTGGTCGAGAAGCAAGGATTTTGTCATTTGTTGTAAAGCAGTCTCTTATTGCTTCTTGGTTACTAACAATAAGTGCAGGAAAGGCTCCTAGACGGATTTTAAAGATGGGTCCATAATTATCAGCAAATGAAGCTAAAGTTCTTGCAAGTGGGGTTTGGGCTCCCAATAGATGAAGGTGACCTATTAAGGGCAAGGCAAAAGATGGTTCTGGTGCTATCTTCTTGCCTTTGATTTTATATCTTGAATTTTTCATCTTCCATAGGTTGAAGAGAAGAAGAGAAACTAAAGTTCCTAAAATTATTGTTGGGATAGAAAGGGAATCCATAGTTTCTCTGAACTTGGGAGATCAATGAGTATGGTGAAATGCTTTGTGAAGATTATTTCTAATGGTTTCTATATTTAGAGTCAACGGTTATAAATGAAGAAGATAATTCCCACATTATATTGTACATAAAAAAACAAAAGGGACAATTCTTCTTCCCTATAATATACCTTTTAACGAGGGGTGTGGATTTCACCATCAACCAACTTTATTACGAGAAAAAGGTGAGAAAAAAAAAAAAATATATATATATATATTAAAGAGGGCAATAGAGACATGAGAGTAAGCTTTATCTTTTGCGCGTCACAAGTAAAAGCGACCTGAACCAATCAGAGTAATTGCCTTTATAAATGGATGGAGAAATTTCAGGAGGTACTCAATTTTAGAAGGGAAAATCACTCACTGTCCCCGAGGTTAGGGTTTATAACACTTGACTGCCCTTTATTTTGAGAAATTGATCAAAACTCCCTTATTTTATTGTGCATTGTTTCATCCCCTTTCATGAGTAATATCATTCCATTCGTAACTAAAAATTGTTAATTTCATCTATTTTCTATTGCTTTAGTAAATTATTTTTTTTTGTCATATTCTTAAAATGTTAATCTATGTACAATTTTTCTTTAAATTTACTACCATAACTTTTTATCAATTCTCCATTTACATAATTGAATTTTAAAACGCTACATAAATAGGTATTATATATAATGTGTGGTCCATATGAATCACTCATTGATTAGATTTTATTGATGGTAGATTTTAGTTTTGCTAAATCTAGTGAATGAGAGGGGTTCTTATGGATCTAAGCTGCAAATTGATTGTGCAAATATCAACAACGACAGCAAACAACAAAGAACGAACAATGGACCAGATAAAAACAGTGGGGTTTTAACGTAGTTCGGGTAAAATCGGACAACACCAATCCTTACATCTATGGGATTATTTTATTGTAATCGGTTGAATTTTTACAGAGTTTCATTATAGTATTTGTGCTTGCTTTACAAGGATCTCCTTCCTCTTATTTATAGAGAGAAAAAAGTTACAAATATAATTTTATATGTTATATTTCTGTTACATCAAAAATAAATGTATAAGACAGTTTACACTACTACAAAATGTTTCCTACAGACTAGTTTCCGTGAGTGGGCTCGATGGCTATACTTTGTAGAAGGGCAGTGCAAGTTGTTTAAGTGGATGCTAACCTTGAGCTCAGTCTCTGTCACTACAAGAAAATTCGGATATTCCAACGGAAAATTCCAACGGATTTTACAACGGAGAGGTAGTCCGTTGGAATGTTCCAACGGATTTTACAACGGATTAGCTGTCCGTTGTAATAATTCCAACGGAATTGTCTGTCCGTTGTAAACTCCATTG
>JANHAO010000359.1:0-43697 GCA_026873985.1 Saraca asoca
CCTATAACCCCTTATAGGATTGATTGAATGAATTAACTTCTCACCATGGACTTCATCTTAAATATGTAATGCACAATGAATGCAATATATGATGAATATACAACTTTTAATATCCAAATCCACAGAGTGTATAGTCATCGATGCAATATGGTCCAATCAAATTGGCCCTAGGACACCTATCTCAGACTAACACTTTAACAGTTTCGGCTAGCTCTTTTACCACATCCTCAATTGGTGGCTGAGGGGCTGTCAGTTGAATGGCTAGAGTGCTGGAACTCCTGGTAACCCTTCCTCTCGTCATTGTAGAGAGATAATTTAGAAAACAGATGGGCCCTTCCTCTAACACCAAAAATATTGACAATGGAATTTGGTTTTGGGCCAGACTCCATTTAACTGAGATCGATTCTTGAACCCCAAACTATTTTTTGGCCACTGAAACAAGAGACGAAGAGAGCAAAAAGGAAAGGAAATGAGAACAATGGCGGGCAATATTTTTAACATGGTTCAGCTAAATATGGGTGGTACTGAACCCAACGTCCATGACAGGGCTTTTATTATTTCTTAGGAAAGTTTACAGGGCTTTGGCTTGTTTTTCTTTATTTTTTTTCTTTTCCTCCTCCTCCTCTCTGACAATGAATTCTGATTTATAGAGGAAGAAAGGTTACTGATAACAAAATATTTTACTCATTTAATTGTCCTCTCACTTAGAATTTTAAGGTCTAAAAGGACTTACTTTCAGCTGTGTTAGTACATATTCATGATTCTGTGTTAATTGGAATCATTGTAAAAATACTGTATAATTTGGCCATTTTGTGCAGTTTCTGTATTCTAGTCATAACTTGAGCTACACTTGTCCAATTAATGTAATTCTTATCCTGTAGGAAAGTTAAGATATAGCTCTACAAACATCATGAAGACCTCCAAGGCTAAATCATGCAATTGGCTATCTGAATTTGTAGTTAAAATTAAGACTAGAATACTACCTCGGGTAGCCTAACCCTTGAGCATTCATCAGGCCATATGTGGAGTTATACAAATTCAAATGAGGTGAAACTAAGCCCAAATGGAAGCTAAGACAAAATGCTACAACTTTCATGAAGGCTTCCAGACTTGAATCTAGCAAATTGGGCATGCAATTGGAGTTGCAATTCAGAGATAGAATGCTGATTAAATGGGCCTCTGCAGAATTGGATTTTTAGGCCCCAATTGGCATGGATCTTGAGCTTAATGAACCATCTCTTGCACCAACTCACATACAACCAGCTGGAGGGTAGTAAATCAGAAAAAAACTAGAAGAAGCAACCTACAATAGCATAGGACACACAAGAAGAGTGGCAGCAAGTAACCAGACCAACCATCATTGCCTACTCACCAACCATGCAACTAGCTACTCTTCTCTTTTCCCAAGTAGCAAAATCCTTTTAGTTTGGAGGCTTTTAGTTCAGTTTTACAAGTAGTTTTAGAGTAATTTTTAGTTAAGTTTTTTAGTAGCAGTAGAGTAGGACATTTTTCCTTCCTTTTCTTTGTATTTTCTGCCTTCCATGGAAGGCTGAGCTTATAATCAGTCTAAGGGTTGACAAACTTGAAGATTAATATGGAGATCTTATTCCTTCAACTTGCATTCAAATTATTAGTCATTTCTTCTCCTTTCTCTCTATTTTTTATTGAGTTTTCTGAATTGAATAGCTTCATTTAGTTTGGTGACTATATGATTGTTGCTTAATGATCAATTTGGTTTGTATGACTATATGATTGTTGCTTAATGATCAATTATAGGAAGAGGGTAGGAAAACTAGGCAATGCATTTAGCTTTTAATGTGTTATTTACTTAGCTAAATCCTGACTGCTTAGGATGGATTCATCAATTATTCCAAGGCTTCTTATTATAGTTTTAGGCCAGAGAATATGATTAACAATTGGATGAATATTTAATGATCAAGGATACATTAACTTCAAGCTTAGTTGATTCCCTTAGGTTAGTTAGTTTATCTATTTCTATTTTCATTTTTTGCATGCTAGTTAGTTGATAGTGAAGTTATTGCTAACCCCCCTTATTTTCATCTCCTAATTTGATTGATATCATCCACCAAATGATCCAAAGGCTCAACCCAGTGTTGCTTATACTACAAGTAGTTTAGGTAGCTCAATTTATAAATTTCTAATCCTGATTGGCCTCAACAACTGATCAGTTACATACAACAATTACAAGTTACAATTCTGTTACATCAAATAATAAATATAAAAGACAGAAGAAACTCCTATAATCTGACTACTGCAGGTTACTTTCTGTGGGGTGGACCCTTCTTGTCGCTAGAACACAGGCTTGACGCAAACCTGTCTGAAACCCTTTCTTATGGAGCTTTTGGTCTCCAGAGACACTTTGTCTTCATGAATCAAGATCCCTGATACGAGATGGTTGTTATTCTTCAAACAGCGAGGTCGGACTTAAGGTCGAGGGGAGCTCAAATTACGAGCGAGCTGGGACTTGGCAAGCTGGGACTTAGCGGATCAATTTGCCGAACACATGAGCTAGGACCTCACACTCTTATCCTCAGCAAGCAAGATGTCCTTTAGCATAAACTTGGCTTCTGCAGGACCTTCGGCCTATTCTTTTTCTAAGACTGATTTTCACCTATAACAAATTCATAATGGATGGAGCAATGAAACATAGATATGGTATGAGTATCGAATATGATACAACATAGGTACAAAGAAATGACAATTTTTAATAAAATTAGAATACATATACAATTGGGATACATAAAAAAAATATAAATTTTAAGTGAGAATATTAACATTTGAGAACTAGAAATATACATTTGCCATTAATATGCAAAAAATAGCATTAAGCGAAAAAATTCTACAACCTATAGCCTTTAACTAATTTACAATTACTATGTCTAAAAGAACATAATTAAACTAATAGCCATAGTTTAAACATATGCCAAGATTATTAGCAAAAAAGAATTATTTACATTCCTAATTGTCTATTCTCTGTCAATAGTAACTATATTGATTTCTTATCATCCTTCTCCATCATCTATAAAAAGTACAACTTCCATATATGGTTCATCAAAAGATAGATTTGCAACTTCAAAATGACCAGCAATATCATCAAGAGTGGATCATGCATCTCTGCCAATGTCCCAATTCTTTGTCTCCCTTAGTGTATAAACTTCACTCGTCCAAGACAAGAGTTGAAGATTAGTATGAACATGAACTAAATCTTCAGCCCTTTTAAGATGCATCTTGTTTCTCTTCATAGAATAAATACATAAGTAAGTACTCCAATTTCTTTCACAACATGATGAAGAACAAGGTTGAACAAGAAGTTTCAATGCTAATTTTTCAAATAAAAGGGTAGAAGATTCATTTATCACCCACCAAGATGTTGGATCCAATTGCCACCTATCTTTAATCGAATTAAAAGATCCAAACCCATTTGCACAAGAAAATAAGTTTTTTAAATCCTAAAAGAACTTTCTTCCTATCATCGGGATTTGGAAATATCTTCTTAAATACTTATTTCTCTCCCCAAAAATCTCCCCATCTTGGTGAGGAAGAATTCTATTTAGAACCTTGAGCTATTCATCCTTATAGTACCTATATAAATCATGGAAGCATATTAGAAATTATAAATTACTTTCAACATTGCTAAAAAACTTAAAAGTGAAAAGTCATACAAATTTACCTTGGATTTAATGAGTAAGACATACAATGATGAGAATTGTGACTTTAGGTCCATCTATCAATGAGGATTGTCTTCACTACTTTAATGAAATATGAAGCTTCATCTCCTTCCTTTTTTTCATGTTTATAGATTATTACCTTCACTTTCTCAATCATGGTATCCCACATGTTATACACTAAATGCAATGTAGGATGATCAGTGTCCCGGAATCTAACCATATCATAGATTAGCTTCATAAATGCAAGAATATATTCAATTTTGTCCCATTATGAATCATTTAGATTAAACTCTTTCACAACTTGCACCTTTCTCCGTTTCATCTTTTTTATAAGAGTTTCATTAGTACTAATAACCATGGTTTGCATAGCATGTTTTATCTGTTTGAACCTCTTTAGCATTACTATTACCAATGCAAAATGTGTATCTGCTATAACAGACAATATTACCAATCTCATTGAGTGATTCATGATAAAATTTCAAATAAAAGATATATCTCTAGCTACTTAAGTGATCTAATGGCATTCAAGATACACCTCTTCATTTTTTTTTCACTATTTTTAGCACCATATATAATCTTTAGTGCTAGATTATGGGTATGTGCAACACAAGGAATCTAAAACATATGTTGAAATTCAACCTTAATCAACAAACCTATTGCCTTACAAACAAGGGCATTATCAATTATGATTTGCACAACATTTTGTGTCCCTACCTCATTGATTACATCCCTAATTAGGGACACTAAGTAGTGTTTGTCTTTATATTCCTTTGAACCATCAATAGCCTTTAAGAAAATAGGTCCACCTTCACTTGCAGCCATAAAATTTATAAGAAGTCTCCTTTGTTTTATCCAACCATCTGCAAATAGACTAACCCCCTTTGAATTCCACAAAGTCTTGATGGGTTGTAACATCCTCTCAACATTGTCTCTCTCTCGTTGTAATGGAGTTATTCTAAAAGCATTATAACTAGGTGGGATAAAACTATATGGCTAGCAGCAAAGTAATAAGACTTTATATAATATAGATTTATAGCTATGTAAAAAAGAAGGCTAACAATATAAAACAATCTAACAATTGTGGTTGTTAAATGGTTTCTATCATCCAGGTTATGCCTTCTCTAGTGAGTTAAATCTTTTTTTTTCTTTTTTTGTGTAGGTTCTTGGTTGTCACTGTTAGTAGGAAATGGAACAAATTTAGGTTTTGTCCCTTTTTCTACTTCTTCAATAATTGTTTTTTATTCTCCTAAGTATTCTATAGTTACTTTAGGACATACCATGTCTTGAATATCACAAATTTTTAACAAGTATGCTTTAACCCTAGTGTAAGAACTAGTGACTTTTGACAAAAATTACATGACCAACTCTATTTCCTTTAGCACCACTTGATTTTTTGCTATTACTTGATATAGTTACAAATGTCCAAAGAGGTGCATTATCATTTATAAGTTGGGTAGATTCAAAGAAAAACTTACTTGTTAATAACACATCTAAATCATCTCATACTCATCCTTTTTTTTTTCACACTTTGCCTTGATTCTATGTTGTGATATTGACCAAAATTAAAGGTAAAGTCTTTTAATCATGAAATTTCTATGTGTGTCAGCTAGATTGTTGAAAAGAGCTAAAATTGATGTATCAAAAAAAGAAAAGAAAACAATATATAGATTATGCTGATAATTTGAACTATAATTTGTTTCAAACGAAACTTCTATTAAAAAAATATTGATTTTAATCACAATACTGACATTGGTGATTTAGATTTCTAATTGATTTAAAACAAAACTTATATATAAAAAATATTTGTTTTATTGGCGATTCAGATTTCTAATTGACATTAAAAAAACTTTTACATAATAAAGACTTATATATTAAAAAAATTCTATTTTGTTTTCAATTAGACTTCTATGAAAGATATTGATTTTAAACAAAATGATGCTAAGATGGGTGATATAGATTCCTAATTAATTTAAAACAAAATTTATGTATAAAAAATATTTGATTTTTTATTGGTGATTTAGATTCCTCATTGACTTAACATAAAATTTTATATAAAAAAACTTTAAAAACAAAAGGAAGATGTTTATAAAGATGGTGCACATAATTAAAAGCAAAACGAAGATGTTTTATTTATAGACTTCTCCATCTTCTCAAACATAGAGTTGTTTCCTTTTTCTAAAGAAATAAGCAGAGTTTATCATGGATGTGGAAGATGGACCATACTTTTTGTCTTCTTTTCAAAAATATAGGTTTTGTTTCAGAATCTTTCATGGAAAATAAACTCATCTAGCTTGAGAATGGAAGTGGTAGTTGCAATGATGATGATGGGAGAGGTATTGAAGATTGAAGCCAAGTCTTAGCCATTTTGGAGTTGAATCTCGTCAAATTTGAGTTACACTACCACACCTCGATTCTCAGCACATGATTGGCTTAGAAAGTCACCTAAGGTTGGCTTCCTACCAACCTAGACCATGCATTAAACCTTTGACACTACAAACTTTCATATGTGGAGATTGACTTGATAATTAGAGACTACGTATGACAAGATAGAAAGTAAAAAAGCAAGATGAACATATGATTGAAATTCATCATCATATTTTTAACAAAAATTCTGATAGAATCTCCTTTGTTCTTCAAACCCTAGGTCAGAAGGTAGTACAACAATTGAGAGCTGCATACCTTACTCAAGACTTGTACAATTAGACAAAATACAACACAAAGCTCAAATACAACAATTTACACAATTCACTAGGCAACATTCACATATATATATGGGAAGACTCGACCTAACCAATTAACAAAATATCACCATTAACATGTCTCTGTGGTCTACAAAAAAGTAACCTATCCTGTCAAAAAGTAGGCTTAGGTCTGAATGGATGAGGATGAATAATAAGAGTGGCCTTAAACTCTAAAATTGTTTAAAAAAAATAAAGTGAGTTTCTTAAAAACTCAGTGAATGAATAATTCTCCCGATATCAATGGTTAGTTACAAATTATATCCAAATATAATCCAGTATAAACATATATATATCAGTTTATGTTGACAGTGAAATCTGGTCCATATGGATGGCCCAAACTTCAGTCAATGGGGAGGAGTTCTGGGATCCAATGCTATTCCTGAAGCATAAAAGACAAAGGATCGAGAGAATGAAGGAGGAAGAAGACAATCGGTTTAATGTGGTTCGGTCAAATCTGGGCGGTACCGGACCCTACGTCCACGGCAGAGATTTTATTAATATAAAGTATTTTTGCAGAGTTTCTACTTACAAGATTATTCTCCTTTTTTCTTACTAACAATGTAGGCCTATTTATAGAAAAAGGAGGGGTTACATGTATAAGCTACAGTTGAGTTACATCAAATAATAAATGAGAAAAGATAGTAAAAGGGCTACAGTCTAGCTGTTACAGAAAGTAGGCTGCTGAGCGGTCCCCTTAGGCTGGTAGTAGACCTATGCCTATCGCTTGATACCCTGGGCAGGGGGTTTATGACTTGGAGGCGTCACAGGTTTTTGTTGTGGTGAGCATTGCTGTAGTGAGGAGGTGATCTCGAGTGAAGATGCCAATGATTCGATCTCATGACTTCTTCACTGGTTTGTCCCTCGTGGGGGAGGTTATCTCATGGGATGTGTCTGGACCTCCTCGGAGCGTCGTTGTGATACGACAAGCGAGGCAGGGCTTGGCTCTTAAGATTACTTTGCTGCTATTGCTTATGGGATCGTGGGGCTTAGTCTTCATTAAACTCGAAGGTTCGTCCTTGCGAGGCTAATTTTTGTATACAACATAAGCCCCCCAACTCTTAGTTTGCTTTGCAGGCTGGGAGTTTCATGTTTCCAAGGCTTGATTCATTTCTTCAGTCAGTGTCCTTCTTTGACTGGGATGTCATGTCAGATGTCTTTCTGTTCTATTTTAGGCCATACCTTTCCCTGTTTTCCATTTTTGGCCGTTGGTATGGCATTACCGTGTGTTTCAGGCCGTTAGATGAAGATCATATCAGATTTTCTCTGGATTCTTCAAAGGGCTGAGCGGGTCTATTTATAGCTCGGGGTGTTCTTTCTTTCTACCCAGAATAACTTAATGGAGGAGACTGAAGAGCCCCCTTTGCTTTAGTGTCTTGGCTTCCAATAAAGCTTGATGAAACGTGGATGGCCTATTGCAAGGTGGCGGGAGACGTGGATAGCCTGTTGCACGTGGGTCCGACACAGGATATGCCTGGCAGGCTCCTATGAGCTTCTTCTCATGGTGTCTTCTGGCCAACTTCTCCGACCGTTGCTTGTGATGCTACTACCTGGCCAGTTAGCTTTTACAACTTTTTGAATTGCTGTGTGTGGCTTAGGAGGACGTGCCAGAGGAATATGCAAGAGGAACTCTGGGGCTGCTGCTCTTCTGTGGGCCTGATGACTGGTAGCCAACTTTTTAGCTACTTTTTGCAGGAATGGTAAGCTTCCAGTCTTTTTCCCCTGATGTACTGTCGCCTCGCTTGTTGACATCTGTACGTGGGATGAGTTTTTCTCCTTTCAGAAACTGTAATGAATGCTTCATGCATTATTGTATGTAAACTCATGATAATTTAATGAGAATTTCTTCTTTCAACCAGTCAGCTATGCTTCCATCATTTTTTTTTTACTGCTCGACTTAAGGTGAGAGAGAGATCACAAGTGAACTGCGCTTGAGAGATCTCATCTGAAATGTAGTGAAGTAGGTCTACATAAAATTTGTGGGAATTTGATTGCATGAAAGCTGCAAGAAACTTGTCTGCATGAGAGCTACAGGTATGATGATTTCATTTTGATAGTGGCGAGGTGAAAACCATTTGCTGAGTTTTTAGTTTTCGTATTCATGAGGTAGGCTCAAGGGCTGTCTCACCCTCGGGCGTTGTGAGGTAGGTTCAGGGGCCATCTCACCCTCGATTTTGTTTTTGTTTTTAAAGCCTCGAGGTAGGCTCAAGGGCCGTCTCACCCTCGGGCGTTGCAAGGTAGGCTCAGGGGCCGTGTCACCCTCAGTTTTGTTTTTGTTTTCAAAGCCTTGATGTAGGCTCAAGGGCTGTCTCACCCTCAGGCATTATGAGGTAGGCTCAGGGACTGTCTCACCCTCGATTTTGTTTTTGTAAGATAAAAGTCATTGGTTTGAGATAAGTTTGTGGAGAGATACTGTAGCAAGGTGAAAATCGTTCACTGTAGCGAGTTTGCAAGATAAAGAGAAGACTTTTGTCTGCATAATGCTTTGGCCAATCAACAATTTTCATTGATTTGGCATGTGACAGTTGATACAACCAAATACCATCGAGAAGTTATGGGATTAGAATATGGTCCTAACGGAGGGCTTAGGCTCTTGGGTGATAACTCACTAAGCTTGCTGAGTGCACTGTGCCAATGGTCTTACCACATAATCCTGTAATTGGCCCCTTCTGATGAGGTCTTCTATGGCATCTTTTAGCATCCAACACTCTGAGGTAGTATGTCCAGTCTCATTGTGATAAGCACAAAATCTGCTTTGGTCTCTGGATTTAGAGGATGCCCTTATTGGCTGGGGTTTCCCAAAGTCCTCATTACGCCTTTCCTCGACAAAGATCCTATCTTAAGTGTCCGACAGGATGCTATAGCTCTCAAAGCGGTCTTTGGGCTGCTGAGGTTTTGCCTTCTTGGTGAGATGAGAAGTGGGATTGTCATGACTCTCACTGCTCCTCTTTTTGCTCGCGGTGGGACCGTTATGGCCCACTTTATACTTGGGTTCCTCCGTTTCAAAGGTTTCTTTCCATTTTATTTGTTTAATCGCCCGATCATCAAATTCAGCGAGATCTCGAGTAGAGGACTTATAGAGGCTCCTGTACAGCTTGCCGTCTTTACGAAGTCCCACTGAGATGGCAATTAGAACACTTTCCTCTGAAAGATTTTCCATGGAGTTGGCCTTATGCCTAAACTAGGCCAGATTGTCCCTACGCTGGAAAATCATCATGAGGTGGCAGGGAGGAGCGAGTTGCTTCTTCAATGCCTGATATTAGTCGATAAACTTCCTTTGACATTCCTCCCAGCTGTCGATGTTGTGCAGGGGGAGGCGTCTAAACCAAGTACGCGGTATTGCCCCTAGCGTGGCCAGGAAGACACGGTACTTTACCAAGTGGTCGATAGTCTGGAGGTCCATTTGAGTAATTAACACGTCCAAGTGATTGCTTGGGTCACTGTTCCCATCATATAGAGGGATGGCGGGCACTTTGAGTTTCTACAGGAGAGGTTGCTTCTCGATCTCCACATAAAATGGTGAGGTATCCCCATAGCGAGGCTGATTGCTTTGATGTTGACGGTGCTCCTCTGGCTGTTTCAACTTTGGAGAACTTCTTCCATTGCCGGTCGTTATCCTTCATGGTGGGGAATAGAGCTTTCTGCTTACTGCGAGCCCCCTAGTTGCTGGCTGTCGGGGTCGTCACAGACTTCTCTCTGAGCTTCTTCGCGAAGCTGTTGGAGTTGAGCTATGACATCCTCTTATCTTTGGGCATTTTGTGCTTGTGCCTGAATAAGCACCTTGACAGTCTCAGCCAATTCTTTGACTATGTTTTCAAGTGCTGATCGGGACCGAATGGACATTTATGCCTCTTGAGTTTCGGGTGCAATGGTGTGCTGAGAAGCTGGAGCTGTAGAACTCTGAGTCATTCTTCCTCTAGCCATGATTAGGCTACAATGGAAACTTCAGAAGGCAGATGGATCCCCATAAACAACGCCAAAAATGTTGACGGTGAAATTTGGTCTGTATGGATGGCCCAAACTTCAGTCAACAGGAAGGAGTTCTAGGATCCAATGTTGTTCCTGAAGCATAGAAGACAGAGGATCGAGAGAATGAAGGAGGAAGAAGACAATCGATTTAACATGGTTTGGCCAAATCCAGACGGTACCGGACCCTATGTCCACGGCAGAGATTTTATTAATATGAAGTATTTTTGCAGAGTTTCTACTTACAAGATTGTCCTCCTTTTTTCTTACTAACAATGTAAGCCTATTTATAGAAAAAGGAAGGGTTACATGTATAAGCTACAGTTGAGTTACATCAAATGATAAATGAGAAAAGACAGTGAAGGAGCTACAATCTCGCTATTACAGAAAGTAGGTTGCTGAGCGGTCCCCCTAAGCTGGTAGTAGACCTATGCCTGTTGCTCGGTACCCTGGGTAGGGGGTTTATGACTTCGAGGCATCGCAGGTTTTTGCTGTGGTGAGCATTGCTGTAGCGAGGAGGTGATCTCAAGCGAAGTGGCCGATGATTCGATCTCGAGACTTCTTCGTCGGTTTGCCCCTCGTGGGGGAGGTTATCTCATGGGATGTGTCCGGACCTCCTCGCAGCGTCGTTGTGATGTGACGAGCGAAGCAGGGCTTGGTGCTCAGGATTACTTTGCTGCTATTGCTTACGGGATCATGGGGCTTAGTCTTCATTGTACTCAAAGGTTCATCCTTGCGAGGCTAATTTCTGTATACAACAGTTTATAAAATATCTTACAACTTGAAAGTTGTAGTTTCAAATCATTAAAGCCAATATTCATAACTCGTCAAATATAAGAATATTCTAAATACCTTAAGGAAGTCAAATTCAATAAATATATCAAACACAAAATTTAAATATGATCCAAGGATTAAAACTAAATGAGAATATGTTCCCACAGTTTAAAGTTTTCTTGAACATGTAAAATAAGAAGCAAAGTATGAAATTTGAATATACTCTTCATTATGAAAAGAAATAAGAATATCTAAAATCTTTCTTACTTCACAAATATACAAGTATCAAGAAAATTCAAGATTTCCATATACAGTTGAAATCCAATTGCTAGTTCCTATTGGCAACATTGCTTAATAGTGATTAGTCATTATCATTCACCTTATTCCTCCAACAATTGCTCTTCCTCTTATCTTTCCACCAATTTTGTTTCTCAATTTAGTTCTATTCACAATTACACTTGAAGGTTTTCTAAAAGAATTTCCAAGGGATTCAAATTTCAATTTTTTCAAGAAGACTCAATACTAAAATATTTCATAACACAATATACATTATGTTATACGTAAAATTTGGTATCCTGCAATAGGCTGGCAAAGGCTCGGAAGAAGCAGTGTAGAAGCTCAGCTCGCTAAGATGTGGGGTTGCCATGTAAGAGTGCCAGCTCACTATGAAGCAAATAACTTGCTGACAATGAACCCCAACTTGTGCTGTCTAAAAGCTCGTCCCTCGCAAAGCACGAGCCAATATCACTACATACTCCCAGGTCGAGACCTCGCCCAGCGAAGTAAAGCACCTCGCTCCTCAAGAAGCTCATAGAGGCCAAGCGCAAAGCTATCATCCATTCAGCAATTTGCATCAGCACTTTGCGAAATACAACCCGAGGGTCCCATCCGCAGAAAGCATTTTATGGAAGTGTTCCAGTAGTCTGCAAAAGCCCACTTGTTGTAATTTAGATTGTTTGGTGCATTTATATTTGATGTAACAAAAACATAATATGTAAAATTATATTTGCAACCTTCTTCCCTCTATAAGTACAGCAAAGAAGCCCTTTGTAGAGAGAGAGAGCAATCTGTGCCAAAACTATGTAAAATTATCTTCAGATATATAATACACTACCATGGACATAGGGACCAGTGCCGTCCAATTTTGGCCAAATCACGTTAAATCTCTATGTTCTCTACCATTCTCCTTCCTCCTCTAGCCGTCCCACATCTTTATACTGTCTTAACAATCAAATAATAGCTTGGGTCCCAAAAGAACCCCCTTCTAGTTGGCTGGATTCATCATAATTGAAATCCATCGTCAACATTTTGGCACTCCCGATAGCACTTATTTATTCTTTGATTGTTTTCTTGATCGATTTCTTGTTTAGCTATTATAATTAGAGGAAAGTTCTTCAAAAACTCAGACACTATTGTCAATCAGCTTGAAGGTCACACAGCAAGTTCTTCTACTGCTCAAGCTACCAATGGGTTGCCCCCTCAGTTTATCGCTAACCCGCCGCTACTATCTTTGAGACTGGTGAAGTGTAAACCTAGTTTCAACACCAAAACAAGTTGGAAAATATGATGGGAGAGCTAACTAGAGTAGTTATCGCGCTAGCACAAGTGCAAGCTCAGGGTTTATAGAAGCAAGATGAAGTTGCTATACTTGGGAATCGCCTTCAGTAGAGGTGAACCGGATGCTCGAGTAGAGTCAATTAGTCTCTAGGTCATAGCTCACAATGGTAGACTCCAGTTCACTATTCCCAAGACCAGGAGAGTTAAAAGGATCAGCAATCTTCCAGCCAATGATTTGGGACACAGGCCCACTATTAGAAGAATTGTTTCAAAAAGTGAACCAGTTGGAGAAGCATCTCTGAGCTCCAAATGATCTAGCTCACCATGAGGACAGGTCACCATTCTCCAAAGAAATTGAAGTGCAGCCCCTTCCACCCAAGCTCAAAGTTCCCTTGATTCCACTGTATAATGGGGACAGCAATCCATATGACCATCTGGATGCATTCAATGTCCAGATGGACCTTTAAACCCTTGACCCTCTCGTGAAATGTCATGTCTTCCTGACCATGCTGGGGGCTTGCCTTTGACATGGTTGAGAAGTCTCCGGGCTAGCAGCATTTCCAATTGGAATGAGTGTCAAAGAAAATTTGTTAACCAGTATCGAGCGTTGAAGAGGGAGCTCACGCTACCCTGTCATCTCATGGCAATTTTCCAACACAAAGATAAGTCGCTGAAGGACTACATCACATGATTTAGGCATGAGGTCAATAATGTGGATAACCGCTTAGATGAGTGTGTTCTAACTGACATCTCTGTGGGATTCTGCAAAGATGGGAAGCTTTATAAGAGCATATACAAGTCTCTGATTAGTGATCTGGGAAAATTCTATGAGCGAGCTGCCAAGCAAGTCAGGTGGGAGGAGACTTTCAGCCCCAAGAAGCCTGAGCCCAACAATCTGAGTTAAAGTAAGAATAGGAGTAATCACAAGGATGTGAAGAATAGCTCCGATCTTTGACTTGCAAAGAGGCCTGAGGATGAATGATCTCAACATTTAAGCCATCACGAGCATTATAGCATTTTGTTAGACACTTCTGATAGGATTTACGCCACCAAAAGAAGCAGGGAAGACTTTAGGACTCCCACTCCTTTAAGAACTCCTCGTGTAGGTAGAAACACAAACAAGTTCTATGCTTATCACAATGAAGCAGGGCATAACACTTCAGATTGCTGAGCTTTCAAAGATGCTATTGAAGATCTGATTAAGAAAAGGCACTTAAGGGAGTACGTGTTGCAACCTGCAATACCACAATCTTCTTAACCTTAGTGGAGTTCCGAACGTGAGCAGCTAGCTATAGTGAGGACCATATATTGATTTTGTAATGTTGTGTGAAAGCAGCCTAGACTCTGTATACAAGTTTTTGTGAATTTTCTAAAAATGTTTATACTAGCAGTGAGCTCTCAGGAAGTAAGTTTGCCCATTTATGTATTCTTTGAAAGTCAATGAATTTTTCAACTTAAGGTCAAGGCATCACACTAATACGACCTACTTTCTGACACCCGTTCTTATCATGCATACGAGCAACTTTCTTAGCCACCACATGCATGTAATCTTTACCTTGTGCATATGAGTCACTTTCTTAGCCAACATATGCACGTAGCATTCTTACCGTGCATGCGAGCAACTTTCTTAACTACCGTATGCATGCAATCTTTAGCTCGTGCATATGAGCCACTTTCTTAGCAACCATATGCACGTAACATTTTTACCGTGCATGCGAGTAACTTTCTTAGCCACCACATGCATGCAATCTTTAGCTCGTGCATATGAGCCACTTTCTTAGCCACCATATACATGTAGTGCTCTTATCGTGCATACGAGCAACTTTCTTAGCCATCACATGCATGCAATCTTTAGCTCATGCATATGAGCAACTTTCTTAGCCACCACGTGCACACAGCATCCCCATTATGCAAATGACCAACTATCTTAGGCACCATTTGCACACGACCTAATGCTCGCAGCTCTCATGCGACCAGGTGGTAGCAGCCTTCACATAATCAAGCCAGACACTCTTCATTTGAAGCACTTAGATGTCTAGGCTTGTTGCTAACTGAAACAACAACTGATTGGTCATCTATATCTTTTTTTATTATGAGTTAAATGAAAGATTTACGTTATTATTCATAATATGCAGAATGCACAATGCATCGCCCAAGAATTTCAGAAGAAGCTTAATTACTTAAAACCTCATTCAACGAGACAAATTTACATTAGAAGATCTAAAGTACAAATCAAAAGCAAGAAGCCTAGAGCTATTGCCTTCATGAGAAAGCAGAAAGCCAACTACGGGGAGACAAACTCCCACCAGCAGGAAGACCAGTAAGCCCGACTACTCCTACTTATATCCCTCCTCAGCCAACAGCTCCTTTAGACCCAGAGAAATTCAAAAAGTGCTAGGAGTCTGGTTGGCAAGGCTAAAGCCCACAACAGAACCATGAGGAAATAATCCAAGATCTGCATAAGACTCCCCCATGGCCAACATAAAGAACTATCCACAAGAGCCACATGCAATAGGCTATTCACGCCTCTTGATCTTCTGCAGTAGACCATACATGCTTAAAAAAAAAAGCTTCACTGGAAGCCAAGCTATCAGAAATATGGGGGGCTTAACTTTGGCACCCATTAGAACACTCCACAAAGGAGCTTGAAGGGCTTCATAAGCCTTTTATAGACCAGTCAAGTTTGCCAAAAGGCCAAAGGGGCAATTAGCCACTCCAAATCAGACTATTCGAAAGAAATGAGATTGCCACACCAACGGCTGAGAGTCATGCTCAGAAAGAAGTATAGCCTAATTCAGGTGAAATGAAATATTTGAGTTTGAAATGACAACTTGACAAAAGCTATAGGAAGAATTTTTGACTGCACAACAAGTTACAACTCTCAGTCCGCAAAGCGAATCGAGAGTTAGAGGGCTAATGTTATGGGTAAAATTTGGTATCCCGCGACGGGCTAGCAAAGTCTCAGAAGAAGCAGTGTAGAAGCTCAACTCGCTAAGATGCGAGGTCGCCACACAAAAGTGTCAGCTCACAGTGAAGCAAACAGCTCACCGACAATGAACCCCAGCTTATGCAATCCAAAAGCTCATCCCACGCAAAGCACGAGCCAATATCGCTATGTACTCCCAGGTCGGGACCTTGCCTAGTGAAGTAAAGCACCTCACTCCTCAAAAAGCTCACAATGGCCTAGTAAAAAGCTATCATCCATTCAGCAATTTGCATCGCCACTCTACAAAATACAGCCCGAAAGTCCCACCCACAAAAAGCATTTTATAAAAGCCTTCTAGCAGTCTGCAAAAGCCTAATTGTTGTACTTTAAATTGTCTTGTACATTTATATTTGATATAACAGAAATATAATATGTAAAATTACACTTGTAACCTTCTTTCCTCTATAAGTACGGGAAAGAATTCTTCTATAGAGAGAGAGAGAGCATTCTGTGCTGAAACTCTATGAAATTGTCTTCAGATATATATTACACACTACTGTGGACGTAAGAACTGATGTCGCCCGATTTTGGCTAAACCACGTTAAATCTCTATGTTCTCTGCCATTCTCCTTCCTCCTCTAGCCGTCCCACATCTTCGTACTATCTTAATAACTGGATAACGGTTTGGATCCCAAAAGAATCCCCTTCTAGTTGGTTGGATTCGACAGAATCGAAATCCACTGTCAACACATTGACAAAAAGAAAAATAAACAGTTTTCAATCAATTCATTTATTAAATCATTTGAAAATGTAATCATCAAGTTCATTAATGACTTTGCTCAATAGATTTAACAATCCATTATTTTATAATAGCAATATTTTCAACATCACACACACACAAAACAATTCTTTGAAATATGTAATAAAAATAGTACTTGCTACACGTGTTTTACTTTCTGATGTAAGTAACTAGCGAAAACTTGAATTAATTGAAAATATAGCATATTGTAATTTCCCAATTTATGAGAGTAAATAAAATATATTTTTAAATAATAACTAGGAACAAAAAGAATAGATTATCCGCTCACCTTTAAGGATAGCAAAGTAATTTCAATTTATATCTTGAATCTCAATTTTTCCAAATGACCTCATTCATCAAATTCATCAAACCTAACAACCATTAATCATAAAAATATTCTTAAAATTAATTCCTAATCCAAAAGAAGACTTTTTAACTTTTTAATTTTTATTTTAAAATCAAAGAAAAACTTAAGTAAGAAAGCACAAAACAAGCTCATAAATCTAATAACAGCAAAGGAGGAGTAGAAGGAAGTCTTACACTATGGTTGTTGAAGGAGGAGCGAAGCCGCCGACAAGTGAAGGAGGCCGTATGGCAGAGTTGCCGCCGGCGAGCAGAACAACTGCAGTTCGAAAGTAGGGCAACTGTGCTGGTGAGCAAAACAGCAGAAGCCAATCGGTGCAAAGCAAAAGCTGGCCAAAATAAAGCTGTAGTAGATCAGAAATGAAGCAAAAGCAGACCAAAGATGAGGCAGAAGCAATGATCAGAGGAAGAAACGGAGCTGCAATCCAAAAAGTTGAAGGAGAGCAGCTTTTGGAGGAAGCAGAACAGAAGCAAAGCTTAGGAGGAAGAAGAAGCAGCAGCAGATCGGAGAAGGGCAGAGGCTGATTGGGAAGAGCAGAGTTGACCGGGAGGAGCAAAGATGATCAGGCTGAGGAAAAAGAAGAAGCAGAGTAGCTATCTGCCAGCCCAGTCAACGTATAAGGAAAAAAAAAGGAAAAAACATGAGGAAAAAGAAAGAAAGAGAAAAATAAATGCTGGTGTATAGTTTTATACACATATACTATTTTCTTTTTTCATTTTGAACACTTTAACTAATTTATTTCATTTTCAGTATTATACATAAGTTAAAATAAAATTAAAATATAATTATACTTATCTAATAGCTATGACAAATAACATCTAGTTTGACAAATATACTTATTAGTTTAATTTTTTTTTATTATTATTTAATCAATTTGATATAACAGATATCAGATGCACCTATAATTTAACTCATAAAAAATAAAAAATCTAAATTTCGACTCTTATTTAATACTAATTCAATTGTATTGACCACGAATCGGTGCCTCACCAAGGTTCTTAACCAAAAGTGAGTGCTTTATATAGATGGAGCCAACATGTAGAATTATAGGAGCACAGATTACATAGGAAGCATAAAAGGTAGCAGATTAATGAGAAAAATATTGTTTCACAATGTTCTGCGTACCAAACCAGAAGATTAGCACAGAGGGAAAAAAGCGTACTGTGAATGAACGAGCAACTCCATCTACAGTAAACGTTGGCGGACGGACCATAGCATCATATTTCTTCAGGTGTTAACTCATGGCATGCCTAGTCCAGATCTGAATTTGGACCAGGCTTGATGAAATTGACCCAACCATACCCAACCCAAAAACCCTAATTATCCACCAATTTTTTTCCTTCATTTCATTTATTTTGCTGGCAATGCACAAATTAGTTTTGTTTTTTGTTATAATGACACAGTATAATTATAGGTAAATTATTTAAAATCTCACTGAACTATTCTTAATATGTACATAACTTTGTAATTTTCTATGACTTAAAAATATAGTATAACTTATTCATACTTATTAAACAATATGAAAAATCTCTTTAAAAGAGCAATTTGATTTTGCCCTTTTCAGTATTAAGTTGCTTGTTACTCCTGTTAAAAACAATTTGATCTTCCATTATTTAATTGCCTCTATCTTAAGGAAAGGACTGCAAAAATACCTTCTTCTTTTTTTTCACCCCAAACTCATCACTGTTTTGCCTTCTCAAAACACATTCCTTCATTTTTTTTTTCCTTGATTTTATTAATTTCATTGGTGATACTTTGAATAAGAGATAAAATAATATGTATTTACCAAAGATATAGTAACATTTATAAAAGAAAGAGGTACTAAAATAACTTTTCATTCATAAATATTATAAGTGCCACTCAAAAATTAAAGTGTACGAAGGTGTCATCCACATTATTTAATAAGTACGAGGGGTTCTGATCACATTTTGAAACAACGAAAGGTTCTAATACATATAAAAATTAATTGAATGAAGTTCTGCATAATTTATCTTAATTATAGTATAATATACCTAATTTAACTCTTACTCGATCTCTTATTCATGTCATGACAGAAAGCCAATAAACTTCTTTACTTTCTTTCTATCATGCTCAAACCTTCTTTGGATAACTATCATTGAAAACATATTATAATTTGAAGTTTTTATTTTAATTATACATATATTAGAAATGATGATAAATAATTTTACTAACTTCCTCTTTCTAATAGGTCCGGTATTGAGTTGATTTGAGATTTAAGTGGATATATATATATATATATATAATTGTTGAAACATTTAATATCAAAGATAATTTAATTGAATGATAATAATTTTTGTTGAATTGTTAAACGTACCCAAGACTTTATTTGAGTGAGTTTTAGAAAATTTAATTGGCCTATTATTTATTAAACTGTACACTGTAATAGCTATTAATTAATTATTGTATCTAATTTTAGTTGGTATAAATAAGGTTTAAGTAAAGACACATTTTTACCTCAACGCAACTAGAAATGCAAAATTAATGAATTATTTATGTGGGTCTTCTTTTTCTCTTTTAAAAGACCCACACACACACGACACCAAGGAAAAAACATAGAAAGAAAGAGTTCTCCCTGTTTTTGCTCGTGAACCCGCGATGAAGAGAGGGAGAGAGTGAACCCCGCGAGCTATCATCAGGTTCCATCTTTTACCACCGCTAAGTGCTGTCGTCGTGAGGCTTCGTCACTATTTGGTACCACGGAGACCACCAAGCCCAGCCAGCAGCTGCAATGTCAACTACTTCAGTGCAAGGCAGACCGTCGGCCTCCCTAATTTGCAACCCACAACGGCGACATAGCTCAATTTGAGCTACTTTTTGACCTCCTAAGGTGAGGTAAACCCTTTACTAACTGTAATTTGTTTTTGTTATGGGTAAAATTTGGTCTTGCAAAGTAGACAGATAAAGGCTCAACAGAAGCTAAATCCAAAGGAAAGAAGACCACCTCGTTGAGGTTGAGGACACTAAGTTCCGGCTCGCATGCTTGACCAAATGATTCTGTGCAAGCTCGCTTCGTTATAAGTGAGTTCGATCTCACTGACTAAAGGCCAGAAACGACTCGCGAGAAGGAGCACATTACCTGGATAAGAACTCAGCGCGATGGAGTACCAGACAAGCCTACGTCAGTTCTCAGCCCTAATAGACAAAAGGGGCCTACCGACAGAAAATAATCTGCAAGAGCTGAATTGCAGAAGTTTATACTATTTTATACATTTAATGCTTGATGTAATGTATTTACAACTTATAAAATTACACTTGTAACCTCCTCTCCTTTATATAAGAGGAAAGAGCTCTCTGTAAGCATCTGAAGCTAAGTTAGCTACTCCAAAACTCTGTAACAATCTTCTCTAAAGCAATAACATTACCGTGGATGTAGAGATTGGTATTGTCCAATTTTGGCTGAACCACATTAAAAACATCATTTGCTATGATTGCTCTTCCTCTCCTCCTCCTTCATTTCTCATTTCTTCCATCAAAAAGTAGTTTGGGGTTCAAGAATTGTTTCAGTTAATTGGAATTTGGCAAAACTAAATTTCACCATCAACATTTTGGCACTAGAAGAAGGGCCCATTTGCTTTTTGATTGTTTTTTTGCTCATCTACAATGGCCAGAGAAAGAGTCACTAGGAGTTTAAACACTCCAGTTGTTCAGCCAACAAATACTCCTGCTGTCGGGACTACTACCGGTTTGCCCCCTATAACTCACTGTCAATCAACCTCTACCACCAAAACCAATGAGGTACAAACACTTAAGAATACAGTAAGGGAATTGACTAAGACAGTTAGAGCATCAGCTCAGGCGCAGGCCTTGGGAGCACAGAGGCAAGAAAAGATCTTTGCGCAGCTTCAGCAACTTCGTGAAGAAATTTGCAAGGAAAATTCAGCTCATCAAACGCGCAAGAATCATGAAAGTTAGCGACATGGGGGCTCGCACTAAGTCAAGAGCTCAAACAAGACCAATCGAGGATACCTCAGGTCACTATTCCCGCAAACAAGGAAAAAGAAGCTAGCGGTCCTCTAGCCTGCAATCTAAAGCGCAGGACCCTTTAATGAAAGAAGTGCTTCAAAGGCTGAAGCAGCAAAAGGAGTGCCCCCAAGCTCAAAACAAGCAAGCTTACAATGAGGAGAGCTTGCCATTCTTTGTAGAGATTGAGATGCAACCCCTGCTTCAAAAACTTAAGGTTCTCATGATTCCACTGTATGACAGGAACAATGACCCGTGTGACCATCTGGATGCATTCAATGTCTAAATGGATCTCCAAACAACTAACCCTCTGATCAAATACCATGTCTTTACAGCTACATTAGGAAGCGTCCCTCGAGCATGGTTCAGAAGCCTGCTAACTCATAGTGTTAATGGCTGGGAAGAGTGTTAGAGAAAATTCATTGATCAATATCGGGCATTGAGGAAGTAGTTCACTTCACATTGCCATCTCATTATGATCTTCCAGCGAATGAATGAATCACTGAAGGATTACATAGCCAGGTTCAGGTAGGAGGCCAATTCTATGGAAAATCCCTCTAAGGGAAATATTCTGATAGCGATCTCAATAGGAATCCACAAGGATGGGAAGTTGTATAATAGTTTATACAAGTCCTCGATGCAATATCTCACTGAATTTTATAAGCAAGCCACTAAGTAGATTAGGTGGAAAGAGACTATTGGCTTGACAGAGTCAAAACACAAGGATGAAGCGAACAACTCCACTCTAAGCAAAAAGAAGAGCAATGAAAGTCGGAACCACAATACTAGTCCCTAGCTTGCAAAGAAGGCAAGGCCTCAGCGACCTCAACATCAAGGTCGTCACGAAAGCTATAGTGTCTTATTTGACACCCAGGATAGGATCTTTGCCACAAAAAGGCATAGAGAAAACTTCGGGAAGCCCAAGCCCTTGAGGGGTCCCAGCAAACTCAGGGACGTAAGTAGATTTTATGCCTATCATAACAAGAATAGGCATAACACCTTGGAATGTTGGGCACTAAGGGATGCCATAGAAGACCTCATCAAAAGAGGTTGCTTGCAAGATTACGTGGAGAAGTCACTAGAGCAATGAACTAGGCAACTTCAGCGAGGTCCTAAGCAAGAGTAGGGGCCCTCTGTTAGAATAATTCATTAATATTGTGATACTGCTCTAAAGTTAATGAGATTTGAATTTATTTGCCTAATGATTTTTGATAGGATAATTTTCTATCCAAGAAGGAAGTTATCTGGCGATGACAAAGCCAAAACTTGATATTTTTGCCAGCTTAATAGCTGAGGCGCGAAGGCGCTAATAAAAACTCAAATCTAGCAAAAAGTTGAGAACTCGTCATGGCGCAAGGGTGCTGAAATAAACTTGATTACCTGCCTGCATAATGAGGTTGTTGTGGGATGGACCAATGAGATTGTTATTTCACTGAGCAACAAGATTGCTGTAAAACTGAGCAATAAGATTGCTGCAAGATTGAGCAACAAGATTGTCATTCCACTGAGCAATGAGATTGTTGGCAAGATTAAATTCATACCATGCACTGAGCAACAAGATTGCTATGAGACAAAGCAATGAGATTGTCATCTCACTGAGCAACAAGATTGTTGTGGCATGATCCTAAATGGTCACAACTCTCATGTGACCAAATAGTCACATCTCTAATACGACCAAATGCTCGTAGCTCTCATGCAACCAAATGCTTATAGCTCACATGCAATCGGATACCTACAGCTCTCATGCAGCCAATCCAGATGTTAAGGCACTCAGATGCCCAAATTTACTATTAACTAAAAATATGACCGATTGGTTATCTATATATTATTCAGCTATGATTTGCACAAAGACTTACACTTTCATCTGTGACATGCAAAACATTAGATATAGCATTCTAGAGTTATAGAGCAAGTTCATTCATTAAAAAGGTCTCATTTAATGAGATAAAATTACATCAAGGAACTTGAAGTACAAGGTCAAAATATAAGGCCTATAGCTATCACTTTCACAAGGAAGAAGATGATCGACCCCCAGGAGACAAACTGCAATCGACTGAAGGACCGACAGGCATGACTGCTCCTCAATCTTCTTCTTCTTATAGCCCTCCTTAGCCAGCAGCTCTTTTCCTAACTTTCTCCCAGAGCAATTCAAAAAATGCTCAGGAGTTTGGTTGGTAAGGCTGAATCTCACAATAAAATCATGAGAAAGTAATCCAAGATCTACACAAGACTTCCCAATAACCAGTAAGAAAGGCTATTCTTGGGAGTCATGTGTGGCAGGCCATTCAGGCCCTAACATCTCATACGCCAAGCCATACATGGCCCAAAACATAAAAAACATAGGGGACTTAATTAGAACATCCATCAGGTCATTCCATGGAGAAGTAATGGAAACTCCCCAAGCTTTATATAGACCATTTAGGTTTGCTAAAGAACCCAAAGGATAATCGTTGTTCCTGATTGAACGATCCGAAAGAAATTGAGATTGCCATGCCAATGGCTACAAGGCATGTTCAAAAGGAAGTATAGCCTAAAGCAGATGAAGTAAAAGATTGAAAGACTGATAAGGCAACACAATAGTCTCAGTGCAAAGACTTTAACTGCACAGCAAAATCACAACTTCTAGTCCGCGAAGCAAATTTAGAGTTAGGGAGCTTATGTTAGGGGTAAAATTCGATCTCGCAAAGCAGATAAGTAGAGGCTCAACAGAAGCTAAGTCCAAGCGAAAGAAGACTACCTCGCTAAGGTTAAGGACGTTAAGTCCCAACTCGTATGCTCAAATAACTGATCCTGTGCAAGCTTGCTTCGCTATAAGCGAGCTCAATCTCGTTGATCGAAGGCCAACAATGACCCTTTGCTAGAAATGTCTCGCGATAAGAAGCACATTGCCTGGATAAGAGCTTAACGAGATGGAGCACTAAACAAGCCTACTTCAGTTCTTAGCCCTAGCAGACAAAAAGAGCCCACCTATAGAAAGTAATCTGTAAGAGCCGAATTGCAGAAGTTTATACTGTCTTGTACATTTAATGCTTGATGCAATGTATTTACAACTTATAAAATTACACTTGTAATCTCCTCTCCTTGATACAAGATGAAGGAGCTCTCTGTAAGCATCTGAACCTAAGATAGCTACACCAAAACTTTGTAAAAATCTTCTCTAAAACAATAACATTACTATGGATGTAAGGATCGATACTACCCGATTTTAACCGAACCACATTAAAAACATCATCTGCTATTGTTGCTCTTCCTTTCCTCCTCCTTCATTTCCCATTTCTCCTATCAGAAAGTAGTTTGGGGTTCAAGAATTATTTCAGCTAACTGGAATTTGGCAGAACCAAATTTCACTGTCAACAATTTTTATAAGCAAAATTCCATAGTGGTTTAGTGTGATAGTCAAGAAACCCTAGCCCCCAAATAACATACAAGTTGAAATCTTTCCATTTATTTAATTAAATTCAAAAAATTCTAGAGAATTTCAAAATCAGTGACACCCGATTTCAACTTAGTTCATGGAGTTGGGTGTTTAATACGGGCTACTTGACATATTGGAAATGAAACCTCAAGTTCAAGAAGTAAGTTTAAGGTGAGTAAATCACTCAATATTCTTACCATTTCATTATGTGCTATGTTATTATGACTTAATGTGGCCTTAAATATTTGTTCTTTGTGCCATTGAGATGGTTGGAAAGAAATCAGTGGACATATTGGAATTGAATATAATAAATTGTAAGTAAGTGATTATTTCTTGACTAGCTATTGTTCCTTAACTAACTGTTGTTTCTTATAGTTTGAACTATGTCTTGAATGATTGAATATAACTAAAAATGCATTTATGTTGTATGTGTGATGGCCAATGGCCTGTTGTGTGTGTGTGAGGGCCAATATGTGTGATGGCCAACGGCCTATTGTGAGTGTGAGGGCCAATAGCCTGTTGTATGTGTGATAGCCAATAGCTTGTTACATGAGTGTGATGGCCAATGGCCTAAGGTATGTGCATGTGTGTGCTAGACAAACACCCAGTATGCATGTATATGCTGGCCGAGCAACTAATGAGTATTTGTGCCAAGGCTAATGTGTAAAAGGATGCTAGCTGAAAAACTAATAGGTAGTATATGAGAGCCAGAAGCAAATTTGTGAGTAAAGGGTAGTACTGCACTGGTAATGATATTTTGTTTCTTTTATTTTCACTATGTGATAGAAATGTAAGAGATCACCTTAAATTCTTTAGATGTATACCTCCTACTCCAAAGGGAAATTTGTTAGAGCAGGGTTATTGATGGTTGAGTGGGTTTTATTTATGTTAAAAGGTACAAATTGCAAATAGAATGTTGCAAGTATGTTAACAAAAAGGTAAGTGTGTTTATGCAATGTGTGTTAGTGATACCTTCTTTTAGTGGCTAGCCATGACCTTCCCTAATGCATGTTAGGAATTTCTTTTGTCTCAAAGTTTCAAACTCTTTAGTTGCCGAGAGTCCCTTTTTGCTATGATTGACAAATTGATTGAACCTTGTGTGATTGAGTATCTAATTGCTAAAATAGCATTGTTTCTTTTAAATATTGTGGATAGAAAACAAAAAGAGACATAACGAGGGTTTTTCAAGAAACTTATATGTGTGTGTGTGTGTACATTGAAATTATATGATATGGCCATTAACATGATGGACTGATAAGGGAAGGTTAACATGATGGACTGATAAGGTGCTATGGAGAAGAAATGAGAAAAATAACATGATTTATAAGTTACTTGGAGAATCCCCTTTAGACCCTTATTATATGATAATATAGAAAGTCCATTGGATAAGTACTTGTTCTTGAATATATCATTTCCTATTGTTTGAAATAAAGAATGATTGATGTTGAATATTAATTAGTTTCATATTAAAGTGTGTGTGTGAAAGTTGAATGATTTGTGTGCTCAGGAATGTAAAGGTCATAGAGCCTATATGTAGAGGTGTGCTTGTACAAGTTAGATGGCTATGTTGTGTGTGTCCACTGGTCGAATGGCCTGTATTGTTATGAAATGGCCAAATGGCTTGTAATTTATGTAAAGGCCAAATAGCCTTGAAGTGTAGAGACCTGCTCAATGAGTTTTAAATACTTGTAGAAAATTTCTACAAAAATCTAATTTTATTACTATGTTGGAATAATGCTAATTAAATTGGTTAGAAATTGGGATTACAAGAATGTCTACTAGTTGGTTATAACTAGAATAAATAATAGAATTGATCATTGGACATATGTGGCTTCTTGGTTGGATGATAAATTGCTCATTGATATGAAGAGTTGTATAAATTTTGGCTTATAAAAGTATAGATCATGTGTATTGTAGTAGTTAGAGTGGATAAACGTTGTTATTTCTTAGTTTATGGTTATGCCTAAATCCTATCTCTAAACAATCGGAACCCCAAGAATAAACTGACATAGCACTTGAAAGTTGATTGATAGTATGAAATTCAATAGCATTGTGTAACATGCCTTAGGATTAGGGTATGTTCTTTCAGTATAATACAATTAGAGTGGATAAACGTTGTTATTTCTTACTAGATTTCCTTAAAACTCACTATGTTTATATGTTTTGAAAGTTAAAAATATTTCAGGTGGCTGAATCCTCCATTATCGAATGGACTTCCATGCCAGAGGATAAAGAGAATCTTTGAGGAGTTATTTTTCGCAATGGAAAAAGGGTCTCATGTATACATAATATCAAGTGAATGTATTATTACATACTATAAAGTCTTGTAAATTGTAGGCTTTATGAAAGGTTCTAATATTGTTAAATTGTTTGTAAAAGCATTTTTGAAATATTTATAACAAAAAAAAGTTTCTCCAAAAAGCTAAGGTCTTTCCTTCTTTGTATTTTAAAATGATGAAAAGCCCTTTGGAAGTGAAGTCCCTTTTTTCTACAAGTTCAAGTGGAATTTGCAACGGGTGACAGGTGTCAACATAAAGAGTTAGGCTTCTAGAGAGTCATCATTGTATGTTTTCTCTGGTGATACTTCTCATGATGAGGCATAACAAAGTTGATATTGGAGCCTAGTTTAGTGTTTAGGGCACATAAGTTTTTCACTGGGAAGATAGGTAGACATATCAATCTCATATTAGTGTGCTTAGGAACATAAAGCATGGATAAAGATATGTCAATGCCCACTCCAAGAGATGTTATCAATCTTCACAACCCTCGAACCATAAGTTAATACATACAGTTGTAACCTAACTTTACCCTATGATCTTTCTCATGGAAATTGTGCCACTTAGGATTTGATTTCTAATTTCTTTTTGAACACTTGAATATAAAGGTGTTTAATTCATATTTCATTTGGATCTTTACCTTCATTAGTTAGGTGGAGATTTATCACAACAATTCTTCTTTAATGAACTTCTTTCAAAGGCACCAATGTGCTCATATGTTTGCATCTTGATTGATTCTTAGGCTTCAACTTTTGATCTAAGATTCATAATTTGATATATGAAATGCTTGATAATTTACTAAACCCAACACTTACCTTCTACAAGCCTAGGTGAATGTTTCTTATCCTTGTAAGGATTGTAATTTTGCAACTATTTGGTGTAAATTGAGTTTAGGTTGTAGATAGAGTTATATATTGGCTGATCACTCAATTTTGACTAATGAATTATGCCTCAATTTAAGAATTTTAAGTATTAACTGGTTAAGGACTAGATTAGATGTTTTATATACAATTTTGTGTTTCTCTATTGAAAGTTTAGGTTTAAGATTACCATTTGGATTGATAAATTAAAATTCTAGTTTTGCTAGATTATAAGGTTGGCTATTTGTTATTTTATCAGGTTTTGTAATGGATGATGGTTGCATGAGATATGTGCTACCAAGGATAACGATATCATCTTGGAAGAGTTATTTTTCACAATGGAAAAAGAATCTCATGTATACAAAATATCAAATGAATGTATTATTACATAACACGGAGTCTTGTAAATTGTAGGCTTTATGAAAGGTTTTAATATTGTTAAATTGTTTGTAAAAACATTTTTGAAATATTTATTTAAAAAAATTTCTCCTAAAAGTGAAGGTCTTTCCTTCTTTGTAGTTTAAAATGATAAAAAGTCCTTTGGAAATGAAGTCACTTTTTTTTTTTGCAAGTTCAAGTGGAATTTACGAGGAGTGCGAGGTATTAACATAAAGAGTTAGGTTTTAGAGAGTGATCATTATATGCTTTTCTATACCAATCACACTTCCTAAATTGGGAAGACACTTTCCAATTATATTTTCACTTTGGAGCATCATAATTACTTCTATGATTGGAGATTAATGGCATCACATAGTTGCCAATTCTAAGTTATGTTACAGAAATTTTATTAATGTTTATCTCTATTATTGTAGAGAAGGATAATTTATGTTAACTAATTACTCACAGTTCAATATTAATAGTTTGTAATAATTTTAAAATAAAAATCACATATAATTATTATAATTTTCGTGTAAACAATTGTAGATAACACATCCATGTATAATGTAATCTTTAAATATTATTTTTGAGCATCAAAAGCTTCAAATATAACTCTAATATCACAAAAACCTCCCATTTGTATTTTAAGTATTTATACATTAAAAGCTTTAGGTACATTTTTAATGATTCTCAACTGACAGTTTAATTATTGTAAATTTTTGTCCAAACATCCTAACGTGTTTAACAATTTGGTGAGTTCGCAGTTATGTATTCTCTGTGAGAACAATTTTTCATACAAAAAGTTATGCATGGATGTGTTACATGCATGATCCCAAAAAATTCTCCACATTACCCCTAACTTTTCAATTTTTGTGACTTAGGATTCAATTAATAAAATTCAAAATTTGCTTGTCTATTAATTAATCATGATTACATGCTAGATTGCTTCATAGACATCCCAAGTGTCACAATTCAGGACTTGTAATTAGATTTGACAAATAAATGTACTCGAATTTGGTTGAAACTTAACACAAAAATCAAAAATGAAAAAAGATTATGTAGCGTGATTTTGAGAGAAAATGCGCATAAATTATTTTCCTTTTTTTCCCCATTTTGAGAGCGTTTATGTAATTTTGACTAAGATAACTTGTTTAATGCAAGTAGATAAGCACACGGTTGTGATCCTTAGATTTTTTTCTTCATGTTAATGTATTGTGGCACATTAGAACCCTTCCATGGAGAAAAACCTTTATATCAATTTGAAAAAAGTATGTTTACTTATGTCATTAAAGCTTTGGCTTATAATGGTTTTTAGGGAGGAGTATCTGGTGACCCAAGATGGGATCGAGGAACTAGTTTAGGGGATAGAGTGTGTAGCCAGGAGCCTCCTCTACACAATTGAGAGTCTATAATGAGGCTTTTAAATGTAAATGAAAGAAGTAGTCTCTCTTAAATTAAAATATTATTCCATGAAATTTATCTACTTTTGGCGACATTTTTTCACATTGTTTGAATTCATGAACACATCTTGTTTGCCAATATGAATGATTTAGTGGCATTTATATGCAAATTCATTACTTATGTGCTATGTGAATTGTTGTTTATGGTTGCTTTGATGTGATATGAATTGTGGATGTTGCTTGTTATTTTTGAAACTAAGATGGTGTATGACCAATTGGCTGGCTTATTCTAAAGTACTAAGTGACTAGAAGTCAAGCGAAGAGACTAAGCACCACATGTTGCGACAATCAAGCGAAGAGACTAAATGCCACATGTTCCAACAATCGAGCTGCCAAACTATGACATTTTGGTATTAGAGTGTGGTTGAGAACACACTTCTTTGTTTTCATTGTACCCTTTTAATATGCCATTATGAAGAAGAAAAAAAGTCCATTAAATGTTTTGATGAAACTGATGTTGCAATCAAGAATCTTGAAGCAGTTGTCAAGGCCATAAGAAATTTAGAAAGTGAAGAGATCCTTGAACTCTTTCAAATGGCCAAGAATTGGGAATCTCTCAAGCACTGATTCTTAAATCTTGAAGCTAATGAGAGATTCAAAGGTGCAGGTCTAACGATGTTATGTAAGACAATGAGCAGCTTCTTGTGATTAAGAACACTTAAAAGGATTTGGGGAATGCTATAAAAGACTTTACCAATAAGGTGAAGAGTGTTGTAGCAACTCTTCATGATGAGACAAGTGATACAATAGCCTTAACAAAGGTACTATTGATGGCCATTTGGAACAATTTGCAAGAGATGTTACCTCAGAGTGAAGGGGAAAGGTGAAAATCCCCGAACCAAAGCCATATGCTAGGGAAAGAGATGCATAAAAGCTTAAGAATTTTGTGTTTGATATAGATCAATATTTCCAAGTAGCTAGCATAACTTTTGAGGAAACTTAGCTGAATTGAGCTACTACGTTCCTCACAGACAATACTAAGGTTTAGTGGAGGACTAAGTACTAAGAGATTCAGGAGAAAAGGTGTGACATTAATACTTGGGAAAAGCTCAAGTAGAAATTGCAGGTACACCTTTACCCTGAAACATGGACTATCTGGCTTGACGGAAACTACGAGAGTAGATACATACAAGATTAGTTTAGGACTATGTGAATAAGTTCACAACTATCTTGCTGGATGTAAGGGACATGACTGAAAAGGATAAGCTATTTTGTTTTGTTAATGGTTGATCTCAAGAAGCTACTATAGAACTCTAAAAGAGGAAGGTCAAAAGCCTCACAAAAATGGTGATCGTAGCTGAGCGCTTGTTTGACTATAACATTAGCTTTCCTAGCTTGAAGTCCCATAAAGGGGACTCAAATACTACTAATAGCGGCCAGTCAAGCAAAGGTAGAAAATTTAAGAGTAAGGGAGAAGGGAATAGTGTGTTTTTCCACTTGCAAGTTTCAAAATCATCCCTGACATCTATTAGCAAAAGGAAGTCCATGACCCTAGCCTGTTTCTTATGCAATAGGCCACATAGAGTAGTGGAGTATCCACAAAGGTTACCCTGAATGCCTAATAAGCTAAGCTTCCAAAGGAGGCATAGTGAGGCGACAAGGATGGTGATGAAGGTTCTGATAGGAAGGATACGTCTTACACTAGGATCGATGCAATCCAATTCCTAAAGTCCAAAGAGTAGTAAGACAACAATAAAGCATGGTAGATTATATCCCTACCAGACATCTATTCGCACAAAGAGTTGTAGGGGTTTGAAGGTATTAGCCCACATAGTAGTAGCGAAGGTAGCGAGTGACGTATATCAAGTGAGATGTGCAAAATAGGAAAATCTTTTTAAGGAGGAATCTTTCGTGATGCTAGAGGGCATAGTGTGTGTTCAAGGAGCAGCTACCTAACACATGCATTTTATGTTATCTTATTAAGATGTTCTTGCATGCAAAAATATTCACTTAGTCCCGAGGACAAACTTACGATGAAAGCTCACATTGCTTTGAGAATGCTATAGTTTAGTCACAAGTTGAGCTTGTGGTAATGACCGTAAAGAAAGCACAGATGTGTACAAGCTAGAATAAGAGTGGTGGATTACTCTTTGTTCAACCGTATTAGTCATGGTAGGGGGATGCCATCAAGGTGTCATGTTTGAGTGATCAGGGAACATCGGTTGGGTGTGGAGTTCATGTTCAAGGAGTAGTGTTGTTTAAGTAGCAGAGTACACAGTAAAGTATAATGGATTTTCAAAACCACATGAGTAGACTTGTAAGCAAGAAATGGGACTTGCAAGCAAGCCATGTTTTGTCAGTAAGAAATAAGACTTATACTCGAACAATACATGAGACTTGTGTTTCTCATATCAATGGAATGAGACATTAGATATGGGGCATACTAGTAGTAAGCACACCCAAATGTCTAGCTCATGCTCAGCTATAAAGATAATTAGCTTGAGAGTAGTAGTGACATCTCATTTTTCATTATCAACAAGAAGTCAGGGAGACAAGTAGAAGAAAGCCTAAGAAAAGCTTAATAAGAGCATATTAAAAACTATCAAGAAGTAGTGTTAAACTGAAGTGTTGAAGACAAATCATTGGTGATGTATAAAGAGATAGGTAGGAAAGAAGTTGATGGAGGAGCTCAAGGGAAGCAAATTGAAGATTCTTCCGAAGGTAAGTCAGATTGAGTCATCAATAAAGGCATCGACATTTTCAAGTGGGGGAGAATGTCACAATTCGAGATTTGCGACCAACTTTAGCAAGCAAATGTGCTCAAATTTAGATGAATCTTAACACAAATCAAGCATGAAGAAAAGGTCATGCTGCACAAAATTGAGAGAAAAATACACGCATAGATTATTTTTCCTATTTTTCCCTATTTTGAGGGTGCTTTTATAATTTTGACTAAGGTAACTTGTTCAATGTAAATAAATAAGCACATGGTTGTGATCCTTGGATTTTTATCTTCACATCCATGTATTGTGGCGCATTAGAACCCATCCAAGCTAAGAGAAAAACTCTCATGTCAACTCAAAAAAAGTATATTTACTTGTGTCATTAGTCATTAAGGCTTTGACTTAGAATGTTCTTTAAAAGGGGAGCATCCGGTGACCTGAAATTGGCATCAAGGCATTAGTCTAGGAAATCAAGTGTGTGGCCAGAAACCTTCCTTACATATTCAGAAGTCTACAATGAAGCTTTTAAATGTGAATGAAAGAAGTAGCCATTTTTCAATTACAATATTATCCCACAAAATTCATCTGTTTTTTGCCACATTAATCTGTATTTGTTCAAATTGCATGAATACATCCTATTTGGCAATATAAATAACTCGGTTGCCTTTATATACAAATTGGTTGCTTATGTACTATGTGAATTGTTGCTTATAGTTGTATAGATGAGATATGAATTGTGGACATTATCTATTATTTTCGAAACTAAGATGGTGTATAACAATTGACTACCTTATTCTTAGGTACTAAAAGATTAGGAGTCAAGGGAAGAGACTAAGTGCCACACATTCCCATAATCAAATCATCGAATTGTGACACCTTTGTTGGTGACACTGAGAATAATTAACAACAACATTGTTGTGCTCAAATATAAGCTACAAATGAAGAGAGATCGTAATCAACATGTAATTATTCAACATGGACACAATTAGATAACTATTATAAAAAAAAATCATCATAAAATTTAGTGACAAGAATTGACAAAATGGATATTAGTGAAAAAATCCGAAACGTAGTTTTAATTTGGATATATTTATTATAAGATAAAATTGCCCTTTTTTGCCATGATGAAATTGCCCCCATTGAGAGGACTTGCAATGTTTCTTTAAACATCAAAAGGCATACTACTTTGGTAGGATGTAGACAATCATGGAAGGAGTGAAAGGATTTGTCAAATCAGGGCAATAAAAAATAAGCCTATATGAATAAATTGAAAATTGAAATATCTAAATGTAAAAAGAGTGTTATCAATTATTGGCCAAGCAACAGCGAGCCACATATTTTGGGTGCAACACAATCCCTAATAATCAATACCAAAAAATAGATATAAAGGAAGAGTGATAGACCCCAACAATGACTCCACCATAAAAACAAAGTCATTTGCAATCTAGAACTAGCAACCTATTAAGGCTATTAAAGCACCAGCATCAACTTAAAATAATCAATTAACATGTGACAATAGCAGAGAAAATCTTTTCTAACCTAAAAATATTATTCTCAAATTTACTCAGAAATTAAAAAGATTGGAAAAGTGTGCCTGACAACTCATTATGAATTCAAATAAAGTGAAGTAAAGGATAAAATTATTAGTGATGATGATAAAAACCAAGAATCATTGAAAAATTTTAATTTCAAAGCAAATGAATATATGACCAGTAAAATGAAACACCCTAAAATAATCTCAGCATTGAACATTCAATATAACAAAAGAAGAAAGCGAGGGAAGCAAAAATAGAAGGAAGCGGACATGTCGCAGATGCAAGGCCCTCTTCCCATGATAGTCATGATATACATCCTTTATTTAGATCCTTCGATTGTTAAATTATGTATAGAGTTATTAAATTCTAATGTTTGATAAACAAATGTATGAATATTTATTATTAATACAAAATTCATATTCAATTTCATTTGTTTAAAATGTATGTATTTATTATAAATTATTCTTGTAGTAGGGTAATAGATAAAAGGAAAATTAGGACAAGAAAACAAAAAAAAAATTCTTAAAAATCGCATTTAGTGGCAGTTTGCGGTTTTTGGAAAAAAAATTCCAGAAAATAGCTACTATAACCAGAAAAAACTACCCCAAAATATTTTTTTTAAAAAAATCACCATTAAATGCATCAAAAACTACTGGCAAAAACAATTTTTTAAAAAAATTCTCTGAAAAATCGTCACTAAAAGTAGCAGAAACCGCCGCCAAAAACAATTTCTTTAAAAAAAATTTCTACCAAAACCGCTACTAAATGCAAAGAAAATAGCCACCAAAAATAATTTTTTTAAACAAAATTCTCTACCAAAACTGTCGCTAAATGCAAAGAAAACTACTGTAAAAAGCAAAAAAAATTATTTTTCTGCAAAACCGCCACTAAATTCAGAAGAAACTACCACTATGTAGAATAGTTTCGATGGTTGCATTAACCACTGTTGAATTCAGATAAAACTGTCACTATATTCAACATTTTTGGTGATTATATAAACCACCGCTAAGTGCAGAAATAACTGTCTTTAATTCTTCTCGACGCCTAACTCTATGGCAATTTCGAAAACCGCTACGAATGATATTAGTGGTGGTTATAACTGTCACTTAATACACAAACAAACTGTCGCTAAATACATATTTTTTTTTTTTAGTGTACATTGTTTTACATTTTTATCGATTTTTTTATTTGACATAGATTTAGGAATTTTAGGATTGGATTAGATTAGAAATTGTATGTTGAGATAGATTTAAGACTGGACAATTAAGAATTACATAATTATAGTTCCTATTACATTTTTTTAATGCATGTTGAATTTTATTTAGAAATTATATATTAGATTTTTAGGATTGGATAATGAGAAATTACCTAATTATAGTTTCTATTACTTTTTTTAATGCATGATGTATTAGATTCAAAAATTATATGTTTAGATTTAGGATTGGATTATTAAGAGTTACCTAATTATAGCTTATATTACATTTTTTTCATGTTAAATTAGATTTAGTGTTGGATATTTAGGAAATAAGAATTACTTAATTATAGTTTTTATTATGTTTTTTAATATATGTTGAATTAGATTTAGTAGTTGCATGTTAAATTAGATTTAAGATTGGATAAACAGAAATTATTTAATTATAGTTTCTATTACATTTCTTTAATGCATGTTAAATTAGTTTTAGAAATTGTATGTTTAATTAGATTTAGGAATTACCTAGTTATAGTTTTTATTACATTTTTTAATACATGATAAATTAGATTAAGAAATTATATGCTTACACATTTTTTAATGCATTTAGATTGAGAAATTATATGTTGAATTAGATTAATTCATGAAGATTGTCTTCCATGATCGATGGATCCCACTTGACACAATTCCTTCTAAGTACACGTTCATGCCCATATCAGGAGTTAGGCTTATTCAGGTCAAGAATGCTTTATAATCACCCCCGACATAGACATAACAACAAGCAACCCTAGTTGTTGATATGCTTGCACAAAGCAAGTACGTCAGCATATGACTTATTTGGAAAAGTATATCGGAGCCCACTCAAAGGATGCTTCACAAACACTTCAAGACGTAATTACTCCAAAAAGATATAAAGTATAGTAGATGACTCTTGAAAGAATTATGTTCAAGTATGTGGAGCTATGTGTGAAATTGAGGAAAGGAAGGTTTGTTAAGGATGGAGCCATTTAGTGAGCACATACAACCCCATAGTACCATGTGCAATTGTTTGGCCCCACCCTCCCTCAATCTTAGCCATACAGTGAGTAACAGCAACAACCTGATGTTATAGACGTAGGGATGTCAAAAGGACAGGTTAGACTAATCAGACCAAGTCTGTGCGAACCTTAATCCATATGGACTAGTCCATCAAGACCCCATTTCTTAAATTAATAAGAATGGTCCTAGTCCTAGTCCGGTCTATAGACCGGTCTATAAATTGCACTTTTTTTAGGCTTCCTTCAAATTTTTTAAACATACAAAGATTTCACTTAGATAAAAGGCCAAATATAACATAATTACATTCCTTACTTGGCATTTCCAATTAAGAAAAAAAGCTAGACATAATAATAGTCAACTAGTAATAAAATCCATCCATATAGTAAATTACTAATTAGTCACCACGGTTCATAAATTCACAATCTCAACATATCACAAATTTATCAATTCTTTGAGCCTTTGTTGCTCATTTATCACTACAAGTTGCCACCATGTTAAGCTTCCATATTCCATAATGTACATATTAGAAAAATGCATTAGCATTTAGCAAGTACTTTAGTTAAATATACTAACAAAATAATTAAATATATAAGAGGAATCCATACCTAATATGATCTATGGAGCTTCATCAACTTCTTCTTCTCCTCCCATGTTAATTACAACAGTTAAATATCTTCATCCTCCTCCTCCTCCTCCTCCAAACCTATAATTTTAAATCATGATTTAAGAAAGAATCAAGGAGTCCAAAATTTATTTGAAGAAAAATTAAATCAAAAGTATTATCACTAAGGGAGAAACCATGGAGCTAAATACGAGTGCAAATGAGAGCTTGACTTCCTTAGGAAGGAGACAACTTATGTATTTATTTAGTACATTCCTTGCAACACTAAATGAAAATTTAGATGTCACCATAGTAATTAGTATATTTAACAAGTCACAAGCCATGACTGCTACATCTGGAAGGCTATTCTTATGTATCTTCCACTAGTCCAAGACATCCAAATCTTCATAGTGCTCAAATTCAAGCTAGGCTCTTCCAAATAAGTTTCCAATTGGGACTTTCCAATTCTTGTAACAATTTGAGAATTAAAAGCCTTAAAATCCTATTCAAACATTCAATGAAATCAACAAAGAAATATTAATAAAAAACAATCACCTTAACAAAAAAAAAAGGAAATATAAGCAACAAATAATAATTATAATCTAAACTTACATTGAAAAGTCTTTTCCCTCTATTGCTTGTACTTGAACTTCCAAAGGATGAAATAGAATAATTATTGGAATAATTCATTGCTTAAGTTCTTGGTATACTAGGAAAATACTTTGGATATTGCTCATGGAGTTGAAAAAACTTTTTCTTCACAATATTCATCTTCTCCTTAAAAGTTGTAGGATCAATAGTACTTAAACAAAGTTCCAACCATGAAAGCTTAATTCATGGATCCAAAATAACAGTCATAGCAAGTAAAACATTATAGTCACTCCAATATTTATCAAATTTCCCCTTCATATTAATAGTCATATCTCGTATCAAATCATCTTCACAATTCAAATATTTAAATAAAAAGCATTCAATTTTCCAAACTTGAGAGAAATATAAGTTGGTAGTTGATATGTTGAACTAGAGATCAAATCTATCATCTCATAAAAAGGCTCCAAGAATTCACATATTTTTTCATCTTTTCTCCACTTTTAATTATATGAACAATATTTATAATTTATATCATTTAAAGCAAGGCCAGAAAATGCACACTTATATTTCAAAGCACCATCAAGCATAAAAAAAAATAGAATTCCATCTAGTAGGTACATCTAAATGCAAATGCACACTTGTATTAGCTAAATACTTTTGCACACATTCATCAAAACTTCTCATTCTTGCCTTTAAACCCTTCACATATTTGGTGCTTTCTTTAACTTTACATAAAGCATCTAAACCCACTTTTAACGCTCTTGAACTATAAGGTTTAGAATATGAGCAAAATATTGAATATGAAAAAACTCACCATCACACAAATAGCTTTCTTGCAAACAAAATTGATCTTTTAGGTTCAATTACATGTTGTTATTTGCCGATACGTTGTCCAAAGTAAGTGAGAAATCCTTTTTATCTATCCCCAATTTAGATAAAAGTTCTATTGTCTTCTTTGTTAATTCAACCCCCAAATGTAGAGGTAGCATGCCACAAAAAGCTGGAATCTTACTATTTAACTACGAATTAAGATCAACATAATGGGTAGTTAAGCAAATATACCCTTCTTGAGTGTAAGATGTCCAAAAATCAAAAGTAAGACACACCCCACTTGGAATTTTTACTAATTCATCTTTCAAACCTTATCTTTCATTCAAATAAATCTTGAGCACATCAAACGTAGAAATGTTTCTAGAAATTAATTTCACATCAGGATTTAAAATACTTGAAGACATCTTTAATTGCATCATACTCAACAAAAGAAAAAATGGGGTCATATTTTATGATTGCCAAGGCTAATTTACTCTTGAATATTATTTGATCAATTTTCTTTCCCCTTGGATTTCCAAAATTATCCAATATAATTTTTGGTAGCTTCGTTTGCTTTAATCTTTCAAGTGCCTTACATTTTAGTATATGATGGGAAAAGGATGAAGTTCCATAGTTTACACACCTTCCACGTAACTCTCACCATAACCCTTATATTTGGCTCATGATCTACCATCAGCACACATTCCTTGATTATAAAAAAAAAAAAAAAAAGCCAAACATATGAAATTGTATTTCGTTTATTTTTTTTTTTTTTACATTAGGTTTAAGTTCAGATACATGAGTATTATGCTCACCACCAGTTTTGATACCACGTTGAACCCTAACATTTACATTATTATCATTCCCTTTCCCATCATCTTTATGAACATCTTCCACTTCCACATGCACATATTGATGTGCAAAATCTGAAGTTAAGACTACTAATGAACTGCATGCACAACACCAACACAGAATAACTAGTTACTTAACTACTTACTCCAAAATAAATAATACATATTTCATAGATCAAGCCACCACATGAAACAATCATAAAAATACAATCAATTACAATTAGCACCTCTTATTCCTCAACAAGCAAGTACTCAAAATTCAATTTAGTAGTCACATCTAGAGCTCATTCTCCTTCTTCAACCTCTATGTATAACAATAAAAAATTAAAAATAAATTATTGGTTAAGAACTTTACCTCAAAAATATGTAAGTATACAACCTCAATCAATTCACCAAAATTCAATAGTTGAACTCTTCAATCTTCAAGTTCTGAACTCCAAGTACGTAGGCAATAGTATGATTATTTAAAAAAAAAAGGAGAAGAAGAAGAAGAAAAGAAAAACTAGAACTAAAAAAATCAATAAAATGAAAATAATAAACTTTCCAATTAAAAATAAAGATTAAACATTCAAAATTTTAAACTAAAAAAAAATAAAATGAAAAATAATAAACTTTACTTATCCTTTGTGTATAGAGGAACGGAGAGGCATGTAATTTTTAATGATAATTTGATGTATAAATTATAAAAAGAACAACTTCTATAAAAAATAGTTGTTGTCCTCTAAATACAACTCATCTTATGGTCAAAAAAAGAAAGGTTTCATATTAGCTTTCCATGAATTAGGCAATAATCAACTACCAAGATTTATACTACTCATCATTCAATTTATCAAAAACCATATAACTTCAATAAACAAAATATAGCATAGAAGCCAACAGCATGTAAACATTAATCATGTCGATGATGTTTCTATTTTAGGCAAATAAAATCAAACTGATCAGGGGGAAAAAAACAACAATTTAAGGTCCATTGACTGTTGTGTCGGATACTGCAAATAGGGACAAGCCTAGAACAGATATTAAGATCTATCCTATTGCTAGTCAAAATGACAAATGAAGTCATAAATAATCAAGAAATTATAAACCATATGGAGCTTTCATATCAGCTTAAATAAAAATGAAGTCATAAATAATCATGTCATAAGTTGTTGTTTGATTCACCAAAATAAAAATGTAAATTGTTTGTTTTTATATCAGTTTAAAATTTGGACAAGAGATATCATTTTCTTTTTAATATGCAGCGAAGAACAAAATTGAATTTAATACTTCTTGCTTTACAGTAAGGATCATATTCAATGGACCAAGCTTTTTGAAAATTGAATGAATGTGGTAAGATTTACAAATTTAGATCAATGTAAAAAAATTATGAAAGGCCAATAGGCAACTAATAGTATAGTATAATGATAGTCACCTAACACTATTAATACTTTCATTAGAACCATACAAAAAAGTAACCAATAACTAAGTAAAAATGCCATCTCGATTAACTAGTACCTAAGATAGACAAAGGTGAAACTCCAACTATAATTTGTTCTTCTCCACCTTATCAATCAGTGGACTTTTTCTCCACTCTATCTGACAACTTTCATAGCATCCAATGCCGGAACCACAAAGCAAAGCACTCAGAAGACACTGCTAGCTGTTGCGTAATTGCATTAGGGTTAGGGAACAATTACAAAATAAGAGCTAGTTTACTTTCAATGCCATGCTAGTGTTTTCTTTTTTTTTTCTTTTGAATGGGTTGGGTTAGTGGAACTTGGTTATGGACTACTCCGTGTCTAAACAGACTAGTCCACTTGGACTATGATCCGTGATGAGCGATCCGTGTAAATCCATTTTCTAAACAGACTGATTTTTCATTTGTTCAATCTATTCCAAATCCATAATCTATTTTATTTGATCTGTAGGTTTAAGCCCCTTTGACATCCACATACAAATAATCAGGAAGATAAGGATCTAAATTTTGATTTTGATTGACTCATTTAATACATTCTTTTAGATTAGTTAATAGATTTTTATATATTTATTACTTTTTATATATTTGCTTTTTTATTACATTCATTTTCTATTGAAAAAAAATTATAGATGTCTAATAGAATTGTTTCAAAAATAAAAAGTAGTTTCTTGTAAATTTTTGATAAAATTTTTAAAAGTGAAAATATTGATTGATCATATATCCACCGAAAGAGGCTTTAGAAATATTTTCTAGACGTAACATTTCATCAGAAAATTGTTTCATCAAAAAACTATTTTTCATGTGTTTCTCAAAACATAGTTTTTTTTATTATAAATGTGGTAGAATTTTTAATTTTTTATTTTTAAAGAAAAAAAATTTGAAAATCATGAGATTTTTTTTTTTGGCAATGTTCTCTATTCCTTCTAAAGAGCCACAACAATGGCGAAAGAAAGAAAGACCATCGAACTTCGGAATTTCTTTGTCAAAAGTCTCAACAATAGTGGTATGAAGGAAAAGTAGTTTCTTCACTGAAACTCATTTACTCACCGTTGTTTGAAAATAACCTTAGAATGTTAGAATAATTTTGTGGACTAATATAAATTATGTTTTCATATTAAAACTCAGATTTAATATTTAAGTCAATTATGAGTGTTTTGTTTAATAGCCCAATTATATATATATATATGTTCCATTATGTTTAATGGGCTGCACCTGTGTTAAGTGGACTGAGTTTACTGGGCCATTGTGTTAGGTTAACTATTAATGGGTAGGTTAACTCAATAACCCATTAGGGTTGCACATGGAGGGTCCCTGGTCTCTGCTATAATATGCGTGTTATTGCCCATTGAGTAATACACTTTGTTTTCATCAATATTATAGTCAAGAGAGTAGTTTACCTCTATACTCAGAGCAGTTGCTTCTAAGTTCAAGAACATGAATTCTTCAAGCCTTCCAGGTAATTCTAAACCTTAACTACTGGTACAGGCTATAAGTTCGCCTACAGATTTGGTGTTTATTGTGTTGTGAAATTTCTTCTAAGATTATAAAAATTTCTTTCATAGAAACCACATAACCATCCAATATTCCTGTTTTGCTCCTGGCCTTTGCATTCAAACAACAAATTATGATTGGTAAACAACTCAAGTGGATTTTGGCTATTTTACTCGAACCCAAACTCACTCAGACTCTGTTGCCATCTAAGGAGTGGTGGCCGGAATGAGAACAAAGTTTTTGGCCAGAATGACCATCCAATATTCCTATTTTGCTCCTAGCCTACTCATGTTTTGTTCTTGCATTTTAATTTGGTTTTTATCAATTTTGATTTTGGAGCCAGAATTTTGAACTCTGCCTTTTTGAATATTTGTTGAATGATGGATGATTATGCTATGCATCTCCCATATTTCCTCGTCAGAAATTGTGCATCATGGGTGCTTGTTGAAACACCCCACTTATTTTTAATTGTGTTTTGTTCGTAGACATAAAAGCTTCTTCAATCATGAGTGAATTCAATTAGTATTTTATAGCACTGGAGCAATAGTAATTACAATGAAAATCTCAGATTGAAGTGTATCCATCACTTGTTTTCAACAACATTTAAATTAAAATGAAGGTGGGAGCTAAAATGAAGAAGGGCTTTTAGTATTATTATTTGAAGGTTTCTGATTAGAATATGTAACAAAGGCATTGCATAAATAAAATTAATGGTGTCAAATTTCTGTTACAAATAAGGGAAGTAACCATATAATTTTTAAAAATAGATGGTGTGTGTAATTAGAATAAATTTTAAAGGACATGAATATAATTTTTTATTTTTTATTTTATTATTATTATTTTGAATTTATTATAATAAAAAAACAATTAAAAAGAATTACAAGTATTACATATACCTTTTTCTATTCCTTTTAATTAAAAATTTATTGTTTTCAATTTTTTAAAAACTCCACATAAATTATTTGTCGGATTTAAATTTTAAGAGATTTATATGATATCAAATTTTATTTTAAGGATTATTTGTATTTTGTTTTATAGTACACTGTATAACTATCCTTGACCTTCTCTGTCACTTCTAGACTTAACATCATGATCTTCTTTTATCTACTTCTTTTTTCTTTTAATTAAGTGTTTCTATTTTTTCAATTATTTTCTTTTTCTAGATGTTACATTCTTTGTGGTGGCCAAGCCAAATAGCACCTATAATGCTATCTTAGGGTAGCCACCATTGAACCAAGTCGAGGATATTGTCCCCACCTCTCATTTATTAATGAAGTTTCTGATAGAAAGGGCATTGGGGAAGTATAAGTTGATCAGCAAATCGCTAGAAAATGTTAGATGGCAAGCCTAGCCAAGTCTCATGGAAGTACCAATGGAATAAAGTTGGCACTTAAGGAAGGAAATAAGTGTCAAATAATGGATTCTACATTGCTTAATGTTTAGGACAACCATCACTATCTAGAACCTGGTTTTAACATAAAAGAAATAGGGCTTTTTAGAGGTAGTGACAAAAGGATAATCAAAATTAGGGCAGACTTAAGAGAGGCAGATCGAAAACGGTTGATAAAACTCCTACAAAGTTATATTGAGGTGTTTGCTAGGACACTAGTGGACATGCTAGGAATTAATCCAGAGGTAGCCTACCATAAGCTTTCAATCGACCCAAGCATGAAGCTTGTTCAGCAAAAGAAAAGAAACCATAAGCCAAAGCAATAGAAAGTAATAAAAGAATAGGTTGATAAATTGTTGAAGGCAGGTGTTGACAGTAGAATCCAATCAACTAAGAAAGTGTAGAAACCGAATCCAGCCAACCAAAAAGCTCAATAAACCTCAAACTACAATCTGGTGAGTGTACAGGGTGAGAGAGAGATAGTGAGAGAGAGGAAGAACAGAGAGAACAGTGAGAGGAGGCACCAGGAGTTTTTAATGTGATTCAGCTAAAGTCGGTTGATCAACCCCTACATCCACGATAGTTTTATTTCTCAGAATATTTTATTAAGTGTAGAGTATATAGTATGTAGTTTCTCTCTATGTTTTTTAGAATGTCTTCCTTTATACAAGATGCTTAACCCCTATTTATAGTTGTTGGGTGTACAATCTTACAGCCCGTTTGGTACACTGTATAAGATAAGGCCTGATAGTATAAGACCTAATAGGATAAGGTCTAACAAAATTTTAATACTATACAGTATTTGGTATAATATTGTATAAGATATTGTATTGTATAACATAATACTATACTATATTTGGTAATATACTGTATAACACTGGATAGGATAAAAATTAATC
>JANHAO010000360.1:0-43783 GCA_026873985.1 Saraca asoca
GAATTTAATGAATTTAGAGATATTTGTTAACTACTTTAAGCTTTCTTCCACATATGCATAATAATAATCACACTTGGTTGCCATGAACTTTTAGCTATTTGTAAATAGCAAATTTATTGATTAGATATAGTAATTGATCTTTTAATTTGGTGAAAATTGATTATTACCAACATGCCATGTCTAATGCATTTTATTGTTTATGTAGCAAATTGGATTAGTTTCATATTATACTTGATTAGGTGTAATAATATATATGTTGTTACTCAATTTTAATAGTTATCAAATCTATATTTTTAATGTAATCAACTGGATTAATTCAATTTCATACTCAACATACTCATTGAACAATGTGCTTAATAATCAATTTTGTTAATTAAAATGGATGAGTAGTTATCAAGTTAACATTTTTATAGAAGCTTTATAGGACATGCATAATAAATTTTAATGTGTTTTTAGTTGATCTCAGGCTTAGCATAATAACTTACTCTAACTTTAGTTTATAGCCATCAGATGCAGGAAGTGGACATGTCACAAAAGCAAGGCACTCTTCCTCCACTAGTCATGAGATGCTACCATGATTTCTACTTTCCGTTTGTTTTTAAATTGTGTTTAAACTCATAAATTCTAATGTTTGACTAACAAATATTTAAATTCTTATTATTAATATGAAATTTGTATTCAATTTCACTTATATTAAAATATATGAATTTATTGTAAATTATTCTTGTAGCAGATTAATAAATACATGAAAAATTAGGGTAGGGAAAACAATTTGAAAATCAATTTTAGTGATGCTTTTTTCAAAAACAAAATTGGAAAACCGTCACTAAATGCAGGGAAAATTGCCACAAAAAGCAAATTTTTTAAAAAAAATTTGTAGAAAGTTGTTGCTAAATGCAGCGAAAACCATTGCAAAAAACAAATTTTTTTAAAAAATAATTTTGTAAAACCGTAGCTAAATGCAATGAAAATTGCCATTGAAAAGCAAAGTTTTTTTAAAAGAAATTCCAAAAAATCACTGTTAACTACATCAAAATCCATAGGAAATTTTTTTTTTTTTAATTTAGACCATAACCACGTCTAGCTACCTTGCAAAACCATTGCAAAAACAATTTTTAATAAAAAAATGCAACCAAAACTACCACTAAGTATTGATAAACCACTGCTATGTATACTTTTCCGACGATTTGCAAAAAACTACCATTAAAGAGTTCTTGACCCATGTATCTGTGGTGGTTTTAGAAACCATTGTGAAGTGTAACCGCTACACCACCACTAAGGACAACTTTTTCCTTTTTGTAGTATATATATATAAGTTCATACATAATTATCTTAAGAGAAGTTATAATAATGTATGTGTAGCCATGGAAATCATTAGAAGGAAATAGTTAAATGTATACAAGAGTATAAATCTAGTTTTGCAAAGTGAGTTATTAAGTTTTACTAAGTGAGTAAATGGGGTAGAAGAGGGAATGATTTCATGTAGTGAGTTATTAAGTTTTGTAAAGCAAGTTATACTTTAGTAGTACAAGCTTGAACTATGCTTTTTAGAAGTAGGGATGGCAATGGGTTAAGTTTGGGTAAACTCGACTTAGGCCCAACCTGATCTGGATCCGTTATAGGCCTAATATCCTGGACTTGTCAAAGACCCAAGCTTGACAAGACCTGATGGGACCCTAATACAACAAGACCCGACCCAACCCATTTAGACTGCATTTTTTTCTTTGCATTTCAATGTTTTTGCATGTGCACATTTTGGTCTAATGTTTTTTTTTCTTAATCAATAATGCAGCACATGATCTCTCAAGAACATGATCTACTTACTGCATCTCTAACCACAAAACAATCTCATCTCACAAAAAGAATAAACTTATTTAACATTTGCATATAATGTTTTTTCTTGTTCCCCAATTTCGAAACTAAAATTAACATCTAATGTTAATGTTGAAGTTGGGCTATAATTTAGTCATATACTTTTTTTTATGGCTAAGATATGGTCAAAGAAAGAACATGCAGATAGCAATTTAGGCCATGGAGGAACTTTGATATACCATGGAAACTATAATCAAAATTGAACTAAATTAGTGTAACACCATCATAAATACAATTTCAGCATGGTTCAGTGAAAAACAAGTGCACTCAAACAAACATGCACGTGAACATGCACTTGAAGCAAAGTGAACCTACCAGCTCTAACATAATACTAGTTAGTATCATATAGAGTTAGTTCTTTAAATCTTATTTTTACAATATCTGCCACTAATGATGATTAGGAAATAAACCAACAAATTCAACATGCAATTGTGGATTTAACATAAAGAAATGCTCCTTAAGTAACAACAATGAACAAGAGATCAATTCACACTAATATAAAGTAACACTTATAGGAGTAAGGACCAGCCAATAAGAACAAATACCAGTCACTTCACAGTAAAACAAGTATAGACATTGCTTACTGTTGGTTAGTAGACTCAAGACACACTCAAAAGGTTACATACGACATAACATTATTTTCTTTTGTCACCATAAATTGATTAATTATGATGTTTCACAACACAATATGAGAGGAAGGACTAGAAATAAAAATAATACAGAAGTTGTCCTTAAGATAAATTGTAATCTTAATCTTATACACAGTAAGTAAATCCTTAAAAGGTTGCACAACATCAATAGAAGAAGGAACACATACAACAGTACATAACTCACCCCATATTAATCACAAGCAGAATATGTTCCAACATCTTCCTCCTCATCATAAATGGTAACACGTCCTTCACCCACACCTTAAAATAATAAAAAAATTAAAACTAGAATTAACATTAAAATAAAATATATTTCTTATTTAGTTCAAACATCAAAACTAACTTCGATATTCCTTGGCCCATATCTAATCTTGAGTACACATCAATGTTTCCAAAGTGTTTGAATGCAATCTACTATGATGTGAGCTCACCAATCTCCCACCTGTATTGAATGCTGATTCAGAAGCCACTGTAGGCACAGGAATGCTCAAAATGTCTCTAGGAATAGCTTGCAACAATGGAAACTTTACCCCACTTATCTTCGACCATAATAATATGTCAAAAAGATGATGTTCTTGTTAACACATCCTCTTCAAGGTAATGTTCAAGCTCTAATTTCAGTCTCATGGAGTTAGACATCTTCTCATTCATGATAAATCAATCATATTATTTGAGTCTCTTGGTAGATAATGCTAAGTAAATATTATAGTTTATTAACATCTAGTTATCTCAAGAAAAATAATAAACCACTATTGTTTCAAAAGATTGGATCTATGTTTTTGGTAGGAAGCCAGAAAATATAGCAATTTCTTCTCATAGGGATATATGGCCTTTTTCAACTTCAATAGAAAAATGCTATGAGAATTCTCGTAGTAGGTTGCCACCCAAAACAAGGAGGATTAGAATCTGCTGTGGATATTCATGCAAGACTTTAATTAAGTCATGCTTGCTGAAGATAATCTCAATACTAATCCTACTTTGATAGGAGCTCAAGACCACTATTTAACATAGCACTATCAGCATGCTTTACTTGTAGATACCAAAAGTATGGCAAGCAAAAGCAATGAAGGTTTCAGTATGGTAAAGGGCAATTTGTGGGTGTTCCATATGACACAGCAACAATATATTGAGCTTATGAAGTGCATGTGACTCTGTTTAATCATTTCTCATAAGAATATAACAAGTTGAGCAGTACCAGCCAGATTCTCATAAAAAGTATACGTAGTGTAAAAAAACAAGGAAGATATACATAATATTGTTAACAATTACATAACAAAAGTTCCATGTAACACTAATTGATCAAAATTTTATTTGTTTGATTAGTAGAGTTAAGAGTTCAATGAATTTGAAGAGATTTTGGTTAATTCATAAATAAGCATGAAAAGAAAAGATTGCTGACTTCAATCTATTCATTGACTACCCAAAAGGAAGACTAATGTTCATTTAATAATAGCAAGTCTCTCTCTCTGTACTATGTAACTATATGTTATTAATTGACTGATTCTGTCTTTTTTGTTGATTTTTTTTTCAAGACCATGAACTTGCTACTGAACAGTTACATGCTTGGTATGTAATTTACAGTGGACAAAAACTAAAGTGAGTAGCAATAGCAACAAGACAGAGAGATATTTTCTAACTCTAAAATCTAAATATGGAAAGTTATTAGTCCAAACATCACTGTCTATATCATGAACTAGGTTCTCTTGTTCCATAGTAGCCATCAAGTAATTAATCGATTAATTGGCATTAGAATTAGCCACTAGAAATCATATATACATCATCAACATAAGATATTTGTGTCAGCAATGCTAATTTGAATACGTAATTGATAGAGGAGAGAGCTTTTGAGTGACACTTGTTTTAGATGTATATGTATGTGTAGTGAGATGCAAGTCACTACAAGCAAAATGAGCCAACATGTTAAACATGACACCAAACTTGTGCACAATGAACACATACTCATTCTAATTTCTTTATATGTGATCGTTTTATTTATCAAGTGATTTCCAAGTGGTTCATATTTAATCTTCACTTGAAACTATAGTAGATATTCCGTTAATTTGCTTGCTAATGTTGATTAATACAACGTGGTTATCATTTTCCAAGCTATAACTAGAAGCAAAATAGATTTTTCCTTTTTTAAGTTAAAAAAAATGAGATGGACTAACCAATTTCTTCTAGTGTGGATTATTTAGTTCTTCATCTTATCAAACATAAATTTAGTTAGGAGTGACTGGTCACACTTTAGAAGCTAATTTTATTCTACATCAGTGTATCGATCTAGCACATGCATATTTATAGATATGAGCAAGTGGTAGCCAAAAAATTAAATACAAAAGAAATGGTAGGAGCAAAATGCATGATGCTACTAATATATGTGTCTCTTTCAGTCTCACAATATCCAAACAAGAATATAGAATTAAAAGTTAACATGTAAACTCGCCAAGTCCAAAAAAGGAGTATATATAATATGTGAGTGGTAATAGCTATTACAATAATGATCTTAATGTATATAAAACATTATTTAGACTTTCATTTTATAGTACTAAGGGAAACTTGGTTTGCTGGTGATATGTGCATCCAAAACCATTCAAAATTTGATCACTATTCTTTGATCTAACCTATTTCTTGTCTTGGCTTTTATTGTTTTGTTTAATTGTTGAGAAAACCAAGATCCCAATCATTGAAACCACAGGATACATCAGAAAATACATAGTTAGGGCAAGCACAAAAGCAAGACATCCCACTATTGCTTTGGTTAACGAGACCATAGCCTCCAATCCTTAGAAATCAAAGCTCATTGAGAACTTCAAGAGCTCTGGAGCTACATTGCTTTATGGAGTGTTTACATGCATTAAAGCATGATAACATGAATCTCAAATCAACAAGAACCATTTAAGCAGAGTGGCTGCTAGAACTTGAAATTCTCCCCTCAAAATAGAATATTGTATATTTGCAATCTTCACTTCTTTTTATTATGAAAAAATGTTCTCATTGGAAGAATAATATTTTAGAGAATAAAAAATAAATTAGAATCATAAGAGTGCATAGAACTGCAACTTGACAATAGACTCTATCAATAGCTAAATGAACCATAATCCTCTTCATAAGACAAGAAATGAGAAGCAAATCAATTGAAATGGCCTTGGGATTCTTCAAACCTCAAGCTCTAATATGATAGTTACCAGTTATTTTCTTGCTACAGCAACACAACTGAAGCTTTAATATAAGACAGTGACCAATCAAAATACCCAAAATTGAGAAAACAGAAACAAAATTAAAATCAAATACTTTAGATAGCATCAAATAATCAAACAAAATTGAAAATAGAATAAAATAAGCTCATCGACTTCTCAATTTTGGTCGCGAGCTCTCAGCTTTGGTCATGGAGCATCAATGTTAGAGAAAGATGCAGTTAGGGGAAAGCTATATTAAATTCTTTCATGGGTTTTGGCTACAGATGCATGGATTTGTTTGGTTGAGATTTGAGAATGCTAGGGTGAAAGGTGATGAAGTTGTTTCTATTTTTAGTGAGAGATTGAGAGTGAAGAAGGAGAAACCGGTACCCAACTGGACCCGATAACCACTATATCTTGGTCTTGGAAGGTGTAGATCATGTGGTGATGACCAAGACACATAGATGGAATGTTATAATTTCTTGTGTACTTATGCAGTTGAATGAATTTTATAAAATTTGAATTACACAAATGTTAAACAATTATCATGAACTAACCTATATTTAGTGATGAAATTGTATGGTTTAAAATTATACTTAGACCTAAAGTGATTTATAGACACATAACCCTTGTAATGGACTTTTTTGTGAAGGGTTAGCTTAGCCCTGTAAGATTTTGTATATACAAGGTAAGTACCTACTTTAACCCTAGGTTAGTTATGCAATCTCCCCATTAGGATTCATAGTGGAGTTTTCCCTTAGACTACAAGGGATTGACAAGAATGACAAGGATTTAGACATATTGAACTCAATGGATTCACAACCTTCCCAAGGCAAATAATTGTCTTATCATTATTGTTATTATCAAGTTGCATTTTATTTTTGTTATGTGACATGATAAATCAGATCCGATAATTGGTTCAATTTTTTAATACAATTCTTACAATTGGCATCAGAACCAAATATTTCATCATATTGCATGGCTAAATATTGTGCAAATCATATTAGAAATTATACGTATCATATTATTCATGAAATTAAGAAAAGTTGTGAGTTCATTGTTTCAAAATTATAATCTTACAACAAAAATTAATTTATAATTTTTACATGAGTAAATTTTTAGTACTGTTCACGTATCTCACACAAATAAATTTTAGGATTTATGTAAGTTTTATTGTGTTTTGAAATAGAACCTTGAAATTGGATTTTGTACCCTCCTATTGTGGGGTAAGTTGCATAAGATTTTGCTAAAAATTAAATTTATATAATTTGGTATATAGTAGAGTGCTATGTCAATAATATTTGTATGCTATTGATATGATATTATTAATATAATTTGTTGTTGATAGTATGAGATTAGGGTTGAGTATTGTGTTTCTACAATTCTAAATATCCTATCAATATTGAGTTTTAGGAATACAATATTTGATCCATGTATTACATTACAAAATCTTAAATATCCTATTGGTGTTAAGTTTTGTAGTATGATACTATTTTAGAAATGCATAGTTACTGAGGAAATTTTATAGCATGATAATGTACATGCATTATGAAAATTTATGATAAATTTCATAAATCGTTATTTCCTAGCCTCATTGCCTATGCAATTAATTTATGTGAAAATGTTGAATAAGACCAATTATGAGGACAGGGCTGAGTTGTTGAAATTATATTTGACCATCACCAACTCAACAATTTGGATTTGGTATTAGAAGGGAGGAGCCAGTAATTGATGATAACTTTACTGCTGCATAAAGGACTCTTCATAAAAAATGGACACACTCAAATGGAGTGTGTTTGATAGTTATAAAGTATATTATGGATAAGACCATTAGACAAAGCATTGTTGACTCTCCAAATGCCAAAGCCTTCATAGGTTTTGTAGCTACATAATTTGTGAAGTTTGATAAGTCCAAGAAAGGATAGTACTTCTCATTGTTGGAGAAAAATGTGTATGATGGAGTTAGTGGAGTCTTGAGCATATTATCAAGCTAGTGCATATTATAATCGATTGAAGGGCATGAAAGTAGACTTAGAAGATAGTTATTTGATTTATCGTGCCTTGGAACTTCTTTATGCTCAAATTGATGTTCTTAAGATATTATATCACACTTAAAAGTGTGAATGGACTATTAATAAGATGATCCTCTATTGTTAGTAAAGCAGAAGATGGCATGAAAAAAGAAAATGTTCACAGTGCTCACTTCATTTCACATGGATCAAGTGCTGAGCATGGGAGTAAGTCACACCCTAAGAATAACAAACAGAAACCTAGTTATGAGAAGAACAAAGCATATATGAATGTGCAACACTATTGAACTAAGAACTAAAGCATGGACATAAGAAAATAGACTACTTTAAGCTTAAGAAAAGGATTGAGAAGAAGAAACAATGTATTCCTCTAGCTATAATGTGTTTTGAGTCTAAATTGTATATTTTCCATTGAACATTTGGTGGTTAGACACTATTGCAACTATTCACATTACCAATTATTTACAGGATCTAAGAAACAAGAGCAAGCTAAGTGATAGAGAGCTAATAGTCGGATTAGGAAATGGAGATAAAGTACAAGTGAAGCATAAATGAGTAATAACCTTAAGATTATCTTCTAGTCATGTTTTAAAATTAAAAGATACCATTTATATGCCTCCTATGAGAAGGAACTAGATTTTAGTTGTTGCTTTAGACTAGTATGGATACAAATATCAATTTGGAAATGGAAAATTTAATTTATTTTATGATTTTCTTTTTGTTAGTTCTAGTTGTTTGTGTGATGGTTTATACCCCACTTTTGCAAATTCAAAAAGTACTATGGTTGGAAACAAAAGTGGCAAATTTGATGAAAGGTCCTCATTGTTATGGCCTAGGAGTCTAGGTCATTTCTCTAAAGAAAGGATTCTTCATGATCTTGGCTTTCTTGATTTTGGTACATGCATTGATTAGATTTAGGGAAAACTCACTGCTAAAGCTAGAAAACAAAAAAGGACTAGAAGACAAGATGTTCTATCTTTAATTCACATTAGATGTTAGTGAACAAATTATGTAAAGCTGTATAGGTGGTCAAAAGTGCTTCATTACCTTTATCAATGATTACTCAAGATATAGTTAGGTGGTACTTCTCAATGAAAAGTCAGAATCCTTGAATGTTTTTAAAATGCTTAAGAAAATTATTGAACTCAAACTAGGAAAGAATGCTAAGTGTGTCAATTCTAATAAAGGTGGTGAGAATTATCATATATACGATGAAACTAGTAGAAATCCTAGTCTTTTTGCGATATACTCCAAGATTGGGGAGTTGAGGCAAGTTACATTATGCCTAGATTGCCCAAACAAGATGGTAATGTAGAAAGAAGGAATTGCATGCCCATAGACCTAGTGAAATGCATGTTTGTTGACCCATTCAACTTTACTAGACTTTTTGTAAGGCAATGCTTTAAAGATTGCTACGTATATATTGAATGAAGTCCCTAGTAAGTTTGTATCTAAAACTTTGTATGAGTCTTTGAATAGGAAAAAGTTGGGTCTTAGGTATTTCCATTTTCAAGGTTGCAAAGTTGAAGTAAAACTATATAATCTATTTACAAATAAGCTTGATCCAAAAACTGCCAGTGGTTACTTCATTAGATATTATAGTGGCTCCAAAGATAGTAGATTTTTTTGTCGAACCCAAACTATGAGGATCATTGAGTCAGATAGTTTTGTCTATTTTGATGATTATTTGGATAGTGGAAGTGAAGGCCCACATGACATCTCTCTTGGAAAGAAACAAATTGTTATTCCACTAGCACTTTGACTAGTTGAAACATACTGATTTAATCTAGAAGATGATTTAGTATAACAAATGTTAGAACCAATGGTGGAAGTTAGAGAGTTGGATGTTTTGCTACTAAAAGAAAGAGAATCAAGTCTTGTAAATGAAGAAGTACCCTTGAAGAGATCCCAAAGGACTTGCAGACTAATAATCACTAATGATTATCTAGTGTACTTATAGGAGCATGAGTTTGATGTCAATGAAGGCAATGATCCCACTAATTTTTAAGAAGACATTACAAGTTCTAATTCATCAAAATGGATGAAAGCTATAAAAGATGACTTAGTTTCAATGCACAAGAATGATTGTGGGATCTCATGGAACTATCTGCTAGTTGCAAGCTTGTTGGATGCAAATAGGTCTTTAAGACCAAATGAAATGCTTAAGGTCAGATTAAGAGGTATAAGGCTAGACTGGTGGCAAAGGATTACACTCAGAAAAAAAAGCTTGATTATAGACAAACTTTCTCACCTATTTCAATTAAAAACTCATTTTGAGTTGTTGGTATTGGTGGTGCATTTCAATCAAGAGCTTTACCAAAAGAATGATAAGATGTCCTTTTTAAATTTCAATTTGTCATAAACTATTTACATAAACTAGCCAGATGATTTCCAAGAGAAGGGTAAATAACACTTGGTGTGTAAATTGAAAAGATCTATATATGGTTTGAAGAAAATTCCTAGACAATAGTATCTTAAGTTTCATAAGATTGATACTTCTCTTAGATTCAAAGAGAATGATGTAGATCAATGTATCTATTTTAAGATGGATATAGGTTGATTTGTGATTCTAGTTTTATATGTTAATCAGATTTTCCTTCCTGGTAATGATTTAAGCCTTTTGACTAAGACAAAGTAGATGCTATTGACAAATTTTGATATGAAGGATATTGGTCATGCCTTTTTCATACTGAGTATATAGATCCACCATGACAGGTCATGGGGTCTGCTCAACTTGTCTCAAAGATTGTATATTGAAATGTGCTCAAAATGTTCAATATGTCTTTGTGCTCTCAAAGTGTTGCATCCTTTCAAAGGATTAAGATTCTTTCTAAGGTCCAATGTCCTTAGAATGGTGAAGAAAGATCAAATATACGACTAGTCCTATATGTTTCTATTATTGGTAGCCTGACGTATGCTCAATCATGTACACGTCCTGATGTTGCTTATACAATTTGTGTACATGGGAGATACTTGAGTGATCTTGGTCAAAGACATTGGATTGCAACAAAGAAAGTTATGAGGTACCTACAAGGTATAAAGAGTTTTATACCTACTTACTGCAGATCTAGTGATTAGGTAGTTATAGGCTACTCTGTCTCTGATTTTGTGTGTTTTCTAGATAACAAAAAGTCGACATCGAGATATATCTTTATGATGGTAGAAGTAGATATTTCATGGAAAAGTGTCAAGCAGTTAATTACAACAACCTTTACTATGGAGGCAAAGTAAGTTGCACATTATGAAGCCACTTATGAGATTCTTTGGTTAAGGAATTTGATATATAGATTTAATGTTGTTGAGAGCATTTATATGCCCTTACCCATTTATTATAATAATGCCACTACAATAAGCTTCTCTTCGAACTTCTCTCATAATAATAAAAGTATTGCTTATATAAAGCATTTTGATGTTAAATGTCAATTTGTTCGAAAGAAGATGTGCACGTATCATACATGTATTAAACATATTGCCACGGATCATGTGCTTAAGTATCAACTAATTAAAGGCTTAGTTGTAGGATTGTTTCATGAACATGTAACTAGAATGGATTTGGTTGGCCTTTTGATGTTCAGGATTATTGGGAGTTTAATGTTTCTTATTGAAATGATGAACTTGTGTTATTGTTAATCTCAAGACTTATAAAACATTATGATGTTGCCATATTTATATAATATATTGTTATTTGTGCATTGTGTTATGGCAAGTTGACAGAGACATATAGACCTTATCTCACTATCATGTTAAGATTATTGAATCTTATAAGGCATCTTAAATGGATGCTTGGACCATTATATGGAGATTTACTTATAATCACTTTTTTTGCAATGTAAATCTTGTTACTTACATTTCACATTTTGTAAGTCTTGCTAGTTTTTTTTTTATTTATTTAAAGTTGATCAAAGCTTGCTCAAAAGATCAACATGAGTTTTAAGCTTTTCTTTGATTTCATAGGATGTTTTGTAAATGAAATCTTATGCAAATTGCTCAGTCATATTTTCTAAAACAATTTACAATGAATCAAAATAAATCACTTAAAATGAGTTTTAAATCAAAAGTTTTCAAACACAATTTTTACACTTTCTTTCACAAGTTAAACTACTTTCCCCTATGTGAATCAATTCACATTGAAAAACTTATGAAATGAACTTAAATCAATTTGCCAATCGACTCATGAAGAAAACTTTTCTTACTGAAGGTTTAGAACTTTTTTGAATCAATTCTATAATCGATTTAATACATGTTTTCAAAACATTAAAAATCAATTCATCAATAGATTCAGTGATGAATTTTCACATGATCTAAATCGATTCATAAATCAATTAATTACTTACAAGTTTATTATAACCGCTATAGATCAATTCATGAACCGATTCAAGGACTAAAAGTTAATTTTTTTTATTTCAACTATAAATAGACCAAACCTCATTTTATTTTCATAACTCTCAATGCAACAGAAACATAAAAACATAGAGCTTACACCTGATATTCACTACCTCACTTGTTGTAGGTATTTTTAGGGCCATACAAATGGACTAGTAAAAGCCTAATCGACAAGCCCAAATGATAAAGGCCCAGCATATCCAAGATTGAGGTCACTGGAGCAGCTCATCAAGTCACCGAATATGAACTTAGATCATTGGTCAACAAGGGTCAAAGTAACCTTACATGTAGCTTCAGATCATTGAGGACGAGGTCTAGCCTATAGCTCGAAGCACGCTCTCCCAGCCATCATCCAAAAGCTTACTTTGATTCAATCTAAGAAAGGAGTCTACTTTCAGAATTGGAAATTAATTAATTACCTGTGGAAATCTGTTTCCAAATCACCTATTGTCTATCATAGAAGTGTAATTGATTCATGATTCTTTTCCTTTTTTGAATTACATTCAAAGTGTAACACCCCAACCATTATAAATAACGGTTGAAATCATTGTGCAAGAGAGACAATCAATATACACTATTACTCAACCAAAATATAAAAAGATTAATAGTCATGAATATAGGCATTGTTTTAGACTGAACCATGTTAAAAACTTTCTGATGTCTTCTTGTTCTTTCTCACTCTCTTTCTTGTTATCTTGCACTCTTGATTTGCAGTTTGGGCTTTGGACTTTAGTTGACTAGATTTGTATGTCAACATTTTTTAGGGCCATACAAATGGACTAGTAAAAGCCTAATGGAAAGCCTAACTGATAAGGGCCTAGCTCATCCAGGATTAAAGTTGTTGGAGTAAGTCATTAGGTTGCCAAATGTGAATTTAGATCATTGGTCAACAAGGGTTAAACTAACCTTATGTGTAGCTTCAATTCATTGAGAATGAGGTCTAGTATGCAGCTCAAAGCACGCTCTCCCAACCATCATCTAGTATGTAGCTTCAATTCATTGAGAATGAGGTTAACTTTTAGAATTGGAAATTAATTAATTGCCTATGGAAATCCATTTCCAAATCACTTATTATTTGTTACAGAAATGTAATCAATTTATAATTCTTTTCCTTTTTTAAATTACATTCAAATTGTAACACCCCAGCCACTATAAATAAGGGTTTGGTTGAAATCATTGTACAGGAGAGATAATCAATATATACTATTACCTAGCCAAGATACAGAGAGATTAACAGTCACAAACGTAGGCATTGATTTAGGCAAAACCATGTTAAAATCTTTCTGGTGTCTTCTTGTTCTTCCTCTCTCTCTTTGTTGTTATCTTGCACTCTCGATTTGCAGCTTAGGCTTTGGACTTTAGTTGACTAGATTTGTATGTCAACATCACCTGGTTTGAATGATTCAATCAGTTCTTGAGCATTCTGAAAGAGATTTTTGCTTAGCTAATTAAGATTTACATCTCAATTTTATAGTATTGTTTTTCTAAACTCTGTCTTGATTATTTTCTTAGATTTCTAGGGTTAGGAATTTGGATATAAAAGAAGAGGCTGATCATCTCTTTGCATCCTTCTAGAATTGTGAGGTTGATTGCAATTTGTAGCAGATGCATTGAATTCTTATAATCCTTCATAGCTGTGAGGTTGATCATAGTTAGGTGAAGATATAGAATTGTTGTATCATAGGTCTGCAAGAGTCTTGTAAAAATTCTTGTTGTAAAACTAGTTTATAGGAGCCCTATTAAATTCCTATGTTAGTTAATAAAAGCGATCATACGATTGAGTATTAATCTAGTGGAGTAAACTTGAATTGCAGTTTCAATTCAAGTTGAACCACTTAAAAATTTCTGTATCTTGAATCTTTAATTACTGCTTTTACTTTATTGTATTTATATTTTTGCACAGTTACTAGTTTTGCATAATTCTAGTTTCTGCATAAACTCTGTTACATAAATTTAGTTTTGAAAGTTTGTTATACTAAATTCTGTATTTTTGGTTCTATACTAAATTCTGGAATTTGGATTTTTGATAATTCAATTGACAAACAGTTTGATTGTTAACCATATAATCTGATACAAGAAAGACTTTTCCTGTACATTTACTTGAAAATTAAAGTTAATAATCACATTACAATTGGCATAGTTGGTAAATTGATTTAGATTAATAAAGAGTATAAAATTTCCTTAAAGGAATGAGGGCAAGATCTTAATTCTTATAGTCATTCTCAGGACCAACAATAATCTCAGTTTAGACCTATGGTTATAATAGTTCATGATCAATATGACATTTCTTGATATGGCCACATACTATAATTTAGACAATAATTTTTCTCTATTATGATTTGAACATGTCATCCAACTGGGAAATTTATAGAATTTCCTATGGACTTACATGGTTTGTAAATTTTATGAAACCTGAATTATACAAATTTCAAATTAATTGTTGCTAACCAGCCCATATTTAATGATGCAATTGGGGGGGGTTAAAATGACCCTTCAACCTAAAGTGATTTTTAGACATGTGAGCCTTGTAAATGGATTTTCTTGTGATAGGTTAGCTTAGCCCAATAGGGTTTTATATATATAACGTAGGTTCCTACTCTTATACAAGGTCAGTTTTGTAATCTCATCAGGATTCATAGTGGTGTTCTCTCATAGATTGATAGGGATTGAGAGGAGTGAACTTATCAGGATTCAGAAATAATGACTTCAATGGATTCACAACCTTCTTAAGGTAAGTAATTGTTGTATTATTATTATTGTTAGTGGATTGATCTTGGCAACTTATCATAGGCCGGTTGCTCTTCTAGCCATACTATATGGCACATGCTGGCAACTTATGGCCAACATGTTAGCCTTCTAAAAAATTGAAGCCACTTGGATAAACAAATAGGGCATTGTGGATTTTGTCACCCATACAACCAAAATCTCATGTGCAACATGTTTGTAAGCAACATAAGCATGTAGTCAGAACATCTGTACATACTGAGTCTCAAAGAACACCTCACATAAGTAATCCCTAATGTACATCTGGAAGGGACTTTTTGAATAGGAAGAGAGACAACTATGTTTTATTAATATTATGTCTCATTACATAGTCTAGAATGTGTAGCGAAGCATCTAAGCCACTACAGTTTGATCCTTAGCTCATGCCTTAGTACCTACCTAGATCATTGAGCACGCCTCCTAAAGATCATTCTAAGCAAAAGCCCTTTCGATAGAGTAAGACATATTTTTTCCGAAATGACATAGGTGCTTATCTTATAACTTGAAAGGGAATCTATACATCATCTCATTTGGATGCAACGATAAAATCCAAAGAATGTAACCATGTGTTTTTCTACTCATTGGGCAAATGATTTTTGTAAAAAAAGATACAAACACCCCCAAAATAGGAAAAAAAAAGTGATACACAAATATATTTACTTTCAAATTCGCCTCATAGAACCTTCTCTTTCTATTTAATTTTTACATGAAATCTTGTCTCAAAGGAACATTGCATGTTTGAATTTTTGACACAGCGGGACTAGCTTGGCTTGATTGCGTGTACTACACGACCGCCCTTTGAAATGAGCTACTGCTCAAGCAGGGTGCTTTAAAATTATTTTTCTTGACTTTAATATTTACTGTGATTCAAATTAAGTGTTTCAATGAAGACAACACAAAATTACAGCAAAGGAATAATAATTCACCTTACAATAAAAAGAATCTAATAATAATGAAATGCATTAAGCTATAATTGGTACGTAAAGACAGTATACAAGTGGATAGCTGTGTTGATTTGAGATTAATAAAAAGGTATTCAGTAGTCACCAATATAGAAGTCTGACTATTAATACTAATAAAAAATGAAAATGACCGGCAACAAAACGTAGGTTGCGTATAAATCTATGTTCTGAAATTTGTATTTTAGTACTCTCAACATGAGACCAGGTTTTGGATAAGCAGGCAAGATAGCCTTCTTCATTTTTTTATGGCTATTTTTAGTCCATGGGTCTAATTTTTAAGGTTTCGTGTATAAGAAAGAAACAAAAGGAGTAAAATCAACAAAAGGATGAAAATAGGGTAAATGCACGGCACAACACTTCGTTGTTAAGAAGCCAAGAAGTACATAAAACTGATATTATTATCTTAAAATAAAAATATTTATATAAAATAAAATTGCAACAAGTGATGTGAAAAAGAGAAAAAAAAAAGGAATTAAAGACATTTTGTATGCAAGGAAAAATATATAAATACTTAAGAATTGCTTTACTAATATTATGCATGGATTATTATGGTGCTATTAATTTTGAAACTGAATCCCTGAGGTAAAAGAGTGAAGGCATGGCGATACACTAATTTGTTATTAGAGTTAAATGAATATGAATTGTTGATATTATCAACCCAAGATGATAAACTAAATAAGTATTAGCACTTACTCCTTATGCATCAAGATACTATCACGGTTGAGTTCAAGCATGTTCAATAACATAATAAATTGATAGAAAAATAAAAACAATTCAAGGAGCCTGAGAATATATTTTCATGGAAATAACTAGTAAATGAAGAGACGTTTAAGCACAACATGAAAATGAATATGTGATATAAAGACAACGAAAATGGAAAGAAATTACCACTTTAAGCAAGGGAGGCCTTTGGCTAAACATGAACAAATGGCAAACCACCCTTTTAAGAAATACAGGATAATTATGCTATTTAAGGAAAACTTCAGATGATGGAGGTTAAAACGGTAGAAAAGCATGTGTGACACACACACACACACACACACATATATATATAGACAAAAGCAGGGATGTAGATGATTAGAGCAATTTTTTCCTACAATAAATATTCGTTAGACTAGATAATGATGATAATGATAACGATAATAATAATAATAATAATAATAAACGAAAGATTTAATTGAGGGAATACAGAATAATATAATATACTAAGAAATGAGGAATCGGGTCGGCAACCAGATAGTTAAGAAAACTGATATAATAACATATAGCATACATTGAACACAGCGGGAAGAAAGTGTGACAAGCTAGGAAGTTATAAGGGAACAAAGCAAATACAGTGACGTCACCTCATTTTAAAGCAAAACAAGCAACAGAGCAGACGACCACACAATGAAAAGGCGAAAGCATGGCAAGAGTAAGCCAAACCAATTCAAGCATACAATACCAACTCATGATCGTAAAACATAAAATAGAAGAAAACTGAATCATAAATAAAAGGAGTGTCGAAACAGGTTCACCGCTTAGGCCATGGAGGTCCATTGAACACCCGATGAGGGCGCATGTGCTGCGTATACGTGTGCAAGACTGTCATAAGAAGCCTTTTACAGCACGGTTTCAAGGAAGAACCTAAAGGCTCAACTCCTTGACAAGTGATCATCTCATAGTTGGACAATATCACCATATATACCTTCCCAATGAAATAGAGTGGAAGCATAAGTATAACAAATGGAATCCCACACCAAGTGACAAATAGGAGTTGAAGAGTAAGCACCTTTAAGAAAGCCCAGGTGAGTAGACAAAGAGAGCATCTACGATGAGAATGGCGATCACAACTGGGAGCTTAGGGAGTTGATTAGAAGGGTATTCATGGTGGCGTTTGTGATAATTTAGAATTTTATGAAGAGGAGTAAGAGAAGCAGCATGACAGCTTGGATCAGCGGTTTGAAGCGAGATGAGTTAGGAGGAAGTACTTATATGTGAAGAAGTGTTACTTTGCACGGAGATAGTGCATTGGTAGGCTGAGGAGGACAAGGAAAGAGATAGATTTGACAAAGAGCCACCCTATGGAGGTGAGAGGGCTTAGGGAGTGCCCTTTTGATAATAAAGATGAGTGAGAAGTAAGACTTTCATCAAATGATGTGTTTAAAGTTGAAAAGGGAAAGATTTGCTAAGTTAAGGTTGATATAGAACAAGCTGTCTAAAACATAGTCAAAAAGGTAGAAGTGGGTCCGAAAGGGTTGAGAGGTCTAATTGTGACACCAACGCTCTTACTCACTTCCTTAAGGAGCACTATAATAAAAATGCTAATTTCCTATTTCCGAAACCGTTGAAAATCCATCAAAAATCAGTTGTTTCCAATGGTTAATAGGTCAGAAAAACATTGGTCGAAAATTTTTTCCAATGTCTATGGACATCGAAAATTTTTTACGCCTACAAACATAAAAAATTAAATGTCATGACAATAACATGTGGTATTTCTGACAACCACAAATGTCAGATAAAGTGGATGACATGCCATGCGTATGACTTATTTCCAATGTACACTGTCATCAAAAAATGCTAACATGGCACTCTCACATCATCATTTTTTATGCCTGTAGACATCAGAAGTGTGGATGATATGGTAGAGCAACGTTGCTCATTGGACATATGTCCGGCATCTATGGATGTCAAAAATGATTGTCACAATCCAACAATTTAATTGTTGAAATGTGTGCTACTTAGTCTTTTCATTCGTACTTATTCACTTAATATCTAAAAATAAGCTAGCCAACCAGTCATACACAACCTTACTTTTGAAAATAACGGATAGCACTCACAATTTATAGCACATCAAGACAATCATAAGTAGCAAACATATAGTACATAAGTAAACAATTTCACATATATAGGCAACTAATTCACTCATATAGACAATAATACTGTGTTTATGCAATTTTGAATATATGCAGATGAATACAATCAAAAGCAAACAAATTCAAAGGTAACCAATTTAACGTGTATAGGCAACCAATTCACTAGTATATCTATTCATTAACATATATAATGGGTATTAGTGTACTACGAGCTATACATATCTCAATATTCTTGTCTTGTCGGTATTAGTATAGGCATGCTTGATTATGTATATGTTTAAGTCGTAAGAATGTATGTAGGAAAGGTAGTTCTTATGATGAGAATGACAAAGGTGTTATGCAGGCAAGAGTGTCATATGTGCACAATGGCTACCTTATGGTAGTAATTATGAAAAGGCTTTACTAACTTACGTACTCATTACGTATGTTAATGAATGGATATATGAATGTTATGTTATATATATGATTGAAAAAGTTTGATTAGGAGAAAGTTGTATATGATAGTATTGGGATGTATTTGCTATTGAGAAACACTGAACATACATGAATGTTTTGAAAGGGTAAAACTTATGATAGAGTAAGACTATACAAGTATGTTGATTAGATTTAACTTATGCCAGACCAAGACTATGCATGTATGATTAGAACAGATAGGATGTATGACTTGTCAATTACATGTTGACAGGAAAAATATGTTAGAACATGATGAATGATTATATATTATATTGTTGTGTACAATTAAATGTTTTTCATCCAAAATTAGGGGTAAGAACTTTTTCTCACTGAGTGGTTGTACTCATTTTATTCTTTATTTTATAGAGAACAACACTTTAGCCACTATTATTAACTCAAAGCAAGCACTTGCATCGTAGAGAGAGGAGAACTTCAGTATTCAAATTGTAGATATGTGAAGTCATGGTGCCAGTCAAGTTGACTTGGTTTATGTCAAACTAATTTATTTTGATCTGCACATAACTAAGTCTAGTATTTTCAATACTTCTATTTCAGATTTATTACACAAGTTTTTCTTACAGTGTGCACAAATATTATATGATTTGAAAGTTTGGTATTGTTTATGAAATTTTTATAGAGTTTTAATGAATAAAATGTTTATTTGTTAAAAGTTGAAGTGATTACGAACTTAGGGTTCTTGGTTCCCTTTAGGTAACTTAAGTTGGTCATATTACCGAAAGTAGGGATGTGACATTAATTAGATAGTACAGATAGAGATTTTATAATACTAATTAAAGATTCAGTTATTTCAATATAAGGGACTAATAAACTATAAAATATGGAAAGTGAAGTAGACAACCATGTTACATTACAAGAAAAAATGTTTTTAATGGCAACAAAAATTGTCATTAAATGTCAGTAATTCATCACAAAAGGTTTTCAGTGATAACAATATTTTCATACCAAAAAACCGCGTCACTAAAAACTTTTGTGACCACAAATGCTATTTGTCACTAAAAGCTTCGATTTGTAACAAAGTTTGTTGTCACTATAAGCTAGCATTTTTGTGACAATTAAATCTTGTTGTCACTAAAAATCATTTAGTGACAGATTTTCCCATCATTGTAAGGTTAAGATTTAGTGACAAAAATATTATTGTCACTATTTGTTATGGGTAAAATTCGGTATTGCAAGATGGGCTGGTAAAGGCCTAGTAGGAGCTAAGTTCAATATAGGAAGCTCAGCTTGTCAGGCCACAAGATCGCCAAGGGAAAAGACTAGCTCGCTATGAAGTAGCACTCAGCTTGCTAATAGCCTGAGCTCACGACCTGTTTGGGCTTGACCTCGCAAGATAGAATTGAGCCCCAGTTTGCATCGCCACTCTGTAAAATACAGCTATCGATCCCCACTAGCAGAAAGCAATTTGTAGAAACCATTTTGCAGTAGCCTAGATAGTCTTGTACATTTAATGTCTATTTTTTACATTTATTACTTGATGTAATAGATGTACAATCTATTATATTACCCATGTATCCCTCTCCCTCGCTATAAGTAGAGCAAGAAGCCATTGTATGGGTGAAGCCGAAAGCCAAATAGAAACTCTGTAAAAATATCTTTAGATCAATAAAACAACTTCATGGACGTAAGGACCAATGCCATCTAGTTTTAGTCAAACCACATTAAACCTTCGTCTTCTTAACTCTCCTCCCTCTGCCTCTAGCCATTCTACACTTTCTCGCCATCTTAACAATCAGATAATGACTTGGGTCCTAAAAGAATCCCCTCTCATTGGCCGAATTTTGTAGGATCAAAATCTACCATTAACATTTTGGCATGCTCGGTGGGACCCATCTATTCAATGGTTGTTTCTCTATTTCTCTTTTTAACCTTTGTGTGTAGTTACAATGGTTGGAGGAAAAGCCACCAAAATTTCAAATGCTCTTATTCATTTTCCAGAAGGTCATGTACCTACAATAGACTCTTCCATTGCTCCCATCATAGGCACCGTGGCTGACCTAGCCCCTCCTGGCACTCATCGATCCATCGCCGCTGTCAACAGCATTGATAAAGCTCAAACTTAGCATCAGCGGCAAGAGAGATTGGAGAATACGATAGGAGAGTTAACTAAGGCAGTTATAGTATTAGCCCGAGCTTAGGCTCAAGGTGTGCAAAGGCATGCCAAGCTATACCTAGAAACGTTCACTAGCAACAACAAGTTGTTGCTCAAGCAGAAATAGTCAGGAGTAAACTTCTGGTCACTATATTCTCAACCAGGAGCGTCAACAGCCTCATATACAAGACCCACTTATGGAATAATTGTTTCAAAAAATGAACCAATTCAAGGAATGTCTCTGACCTCTAAATGAACAAGCTTGCTATGAAGGGAGGTCACCATTCACTTAAGAGATCGAAGCATGACCCCTTCCTCTCAAGTTCAAAGTCCCTTCAGTTGCACCCTATGATGGGGATAGTGATCCCTATGACCATCTAGACACATTTAAGATCCAAATTGATCTACAAACGATCGATCCCCTAGTGAAATGTTGTGTTTTCCCAGCTACACTAGGGGGCTTGCCTTTGATGTGGTTTAGAAACCTCCCAACTCACAACATCACTAACTAGGAAGAGTATCAGAGAAAATTCATCGATCAATATCAAACATTGAAAAGGCAGCTCACTCCACCTTGCCATCTCGCTACAATCTTCCAGCAAAAGGACAAGTCACTGAAGGACTACATCTCCCGATTTAAGCCCGAGGTCAATAATGTAGACAATTCTTCAAAAGAATCTATATTAGCAAAGATCTCTATGGGACTCCGTAAGGATGGAAAGCTGTACAAAAGCATATACAAGTCTCTAGTAAAGGATCTTGGGGAATTCTACAAGTGAGCTACGAAGCATGTCAAGTGGGATGAAACCTTTGGTTCAAAAAAGCCCAAGGCAAGCACCTCCAATCAAAGTAAAAAAGAGAAGCAGTCCCATGAATGGAAAGGATAGCTCTAATTTTTAGCTCATTAAAAGGAGCAGAAATGAGTGGCCTCAGTACCAAGGTCATCATGAAGGTTACAGCATCTTATCTGATACTCAGGACAGGATATTCCTAGCAAAACAAAACAGTGAAGACTTCAGGAAGCCTCCACCGCTAACCACTCTAGCCAAGTTTAGATGCAACAAAAATAGGTTCTGCACATATCATAATGAGGCTGAGCATAACACCTCAGAATGTTGGGCATTAAAGGATGCAATAGAGGATCTCATTAGAAGAGGTCACCTATAAGAGTATGTGATATAGTCTACAGGCCTGCAACCTCAACATCCCTAATAAGATCCTGATTGAGGGCAAGGGGATTCAGTCTAGATTATATATTGATCATGTAATACAATTTAGAAACCAATGAAAATGTCTTAAATCCTTTTATCAATTGATCTTCGGCAAAATGTTATATCAAGAGAAAGCTATTCTGTACTGAAGTCAGATTCCAAATTTTCTGCCAGCGCAGCTATGAGCTCGCTGAGGTGCGGAGGCACTATTAAACGCTCATGCCAGCGTAGCTATGAGCTCATTGAGGTACGAAGGCACTATTAAATACTCAAAACCAGTAATGAGCTATGAGTTGGCAGAGACGTGAAGATGCTAAAATAAATTTGTTGTAGCTCTCATGTAATTAAGCACTCACAGCTCGCATGCGATTTTTAACCAAGCATAGCTTTCATGTGACCTGCTCAAGTGTAGCTCATTATCAAGGTAATTAGATGCCAAGATTCACTACTGACTAAAGATGCAGTCGATTGGTCAAGTAGCATTTCATTAATTTGCAAGAATGCATACTATAATCAATGATATAAAGAGCATTCAATACAGTGCTTAGGAATTACAATAAAGCTCATTCATTACAAAGCCTCATTCAATGAGGCAAATATTACATCAAAAGATCTGAAGTATATGATCAAAGTATAAGGCCTAGAATTATTGCTTCCACAAGAAGGAAGAAAGCCAACTACCGAGAGACAAATTCTTACCAGCAAAAAGATTGATGAGCATCGCTGCTCCTGCTTATAGCCCTCCATAGCTAACAGCTCCTTTCATACCCAGAGCAATCCAAAAAGCATCAAGAGTCTGGCTAGCAAGGTTGAATCTCATAACGAGATTGTGAGGAAGTAACCTAAGGTCTATGCAAGATCTTTCATAGTCCTTAAAGAAGAATCACCCATAAATGCTTCTTTTGCAGCCAACCACATTCTTCTTGCTAGAAGAGTAAAACATTAGACAAATAGGGGGCTTAGCTAAAGTACCCATTAAGCTCTTCTGATCAGAAGAGGAAGGCCTTCATGCTTTATATAGGCCAGCTTGATTCCTAGAAGAACCTAGAAGCTATCCAGATGTCTTCCATTAGACGATCCGATGGAGATAAGATTACCACACTAACGACCGAGGATAACATACAGAAAGAGGTATGGCCTAAAGAAGATGAGTTGAGTAAATTGAAGTCTAAAATGACAATATGTCAGAATAAGGACTTTGACTGCATGAAAAACCAAGGGAAGACTGCTAGAAAGTTCTAACTTTCAGTCTGCATAGCAAACTAAGAGTTGGGGGCTAGTGTTATGGGTAAAATTTGGTATCACAAGATCGACTGGCAAAAGCCCAACATGAGCTAAGTTCAATATAGGAAGCTCAACTCATCAAGCCGTAAGATCACCAAGGGAAAAGACCAGTTCGCTATGAAATAGTACTTAGCTCGCTAATAGCCCTAGCTCACGACCTATTCGGGCTTGACCTCACAAGATAGCATTGAGCCCCAGTTTACATTACCATTCTATAAAATACAGCTACAAAGCCCCACTAGCAGAAAACTATTTGTAGAAACCATTTTGCAGTAGTCTAGATAGTCTTGTACATTTAATGTCTATCTTTTACATTTATTACATGATATAACAGATGTATAGTCTATTATATTACACATGTATCCCTCTCCCCCCACTATAAGTAGAACAAGAAGCCATTGTATGGGGGAATCTGGAAGCCAAATAGAAACTTTGTAAAAATATCTTTAGATTAATAAAATAACTCCATGGATGTAGGGACCGGTGTCGTTTGATTTTAGCCGTACCACATTAAACCTTTGTGTTCTTAACTTTACTCCCTCTTCCTCTAACCATTCTGCACTTTCTCACCTTCTCAACAACCGGATAATGGCTTGGGTCCTGAAAGAACCCCCTCTCATTGGCTGGATTTTGCAGGACTGAAATCCACCGTCAACACTATTAAAGACTTTAGTGATGATTATTATTATCATGAAATATGATTTTGAAAATTTTGGATGAATAGAAAATAATATTTGTGATAGCTAATATTGCCACTAAAGCTTTTTTTTTTGTCACCACATTTATGTCGTCATCAGAAATATAATATTTGTGACAATCAATATTATCATTAAAGCTTTTTTCTATCTCAATATTTTATATTATCACTAAAAATATAATATTTGTAGCAATCATTTTAGTCATTAGCTCTTTTTTAGTGTCAATATATTTATGTCATCACTAAATCCATTTTATTTTTTTTTATAAATATACACTATTCATAATATTTTTGGCATATCACCATATATATGGAATGCTAATAATATAAAGAAAATGTAATTAACAAAATTGTGATATAATATTTAAAATAAGATTTGTGTCAAAGTTATGACACCAATCATATCCAATTCACAACAACAAAGCCATAAAGTTACAGGTCTTAACACTCTTCAATAATACAAAATAGAATATCAAGTAATATTAAATAGAAAATGAGTCATCAAACTTGAAGAAATCTAATTGCTAAAGTTTGAAGCAAATATTGCTATTAAATTAACTAAAGAGATGGGGTCTAATGTTACTTCCGATACATTGCTGACTAACCTACAATAAACAATGGCAAGAGTTTTATTATGAAACTACTATGACTATATTGTAGGATAAAAAATGCAAGTATAATATCCATCCTAAGAGCATCTTTTCCTCTTTATTTTTTTTCTTGCACAATGAATTGATAAAAGGTCAAAGCATATCAAGTAAGCACTAAGAAACAATAGGTTGAAATGACATCATCATCCATGATAAAAAGCACTATTGAAGCAATGAGCTAATCAGACTTTTGCTTACAATAGATCAAGTCTAATCTTGTCATGCCCCTCCATTTGTCTACAATCAAAATCCACCAGTCTTAAAACCCAGTGTTCTTAATATAAATCGCCCTCAAAATCTTATAAATTGACATACAATTTGACCATCATAAAAGAAGTTCATCACTTCATGAAGGCGATCAATGTAAATAGGTTCACAAGAAATTACCAATAAAACTATAATGGATCCATTTATTTCCTCATAGACATTTACTTCTATAAATTAAAAGTCTTTTTTCTCTATTTAAATAGTAGTCTAATGCTTATCTAACTTTTCGGCTATAGGTACTAAACCTTGTTGCTATTCAAAATGTTACACCCTGACTTAGGGCACAACTAGCATAGGAAGGCCTTTGATGGAGACTTCCTACAAGTCTTGCACATTCTCTCAATGCATACATCTTATTAAAACTTTTAGAAAGATAATAACTAAAATTTTCTCAAAATTACTTGAAATGTTATTTTACTAAAAGAAGAGAATTTAATGAAAAACTGAGAGTTTCCTCTATTTTTCGAATGTTTGCTGAGGTCACAAGTCCTCGATTAAACATATTTTAACAACAACCAACACATAAGCCTAACATATGTAGCAACTGCCATTACATAATTCAAAATGTTATTCCTAATCTCTAACTTAGTTGGTTAAACTTAGAAGTTGGATTGGAATTGTCAGACCTAATGAGCTGAAGAAAGGCCAAAATCAAATGCCATGAAATCAAAACATTTTAAATAGGAAAAAGGGTGAGTTTTATTGAAACCTAGTGAGTGAACAATTCACTAGAAACTAGTAATAATCAAACTATTTGTTGAAAAGAAGTCAACATATGAATTCAAATATTAAAATTACTTTGTGTTGCAAAATCTATTCTTGATAGTGTGAAAAACTCACTTTTCATGCTCCAATAAATTCTTGAGGTATATTCTATAAATTTGAAGTAGTCATAACAAGAAAAATAGTACATTTTGCACTTAATCTATTGGAAACCAACTAGAAATCAATATAGGAACTATACCTGAACGAATCAACTCTTCAAGTCAAAACCTTACCTTGTACTTTCAAATAATTCATGTAAATAAGAAGGAAAATGAGAAAAGAGAGCTCTAGCCATACACATGAGGCATAAGAAATAAGATCATTAAATTACAATTTGAGATTTTCAATTATTCATGAAAATTAAAAGTAGGTAAATAGTTTGACAATTTATATGAAATGTAGAGGTTTGAATAATTTCAAAGTAACAATAGGATCCATAGGTGGCTTTTTTTTAGTAACCCAATATCAGTATGCAATTTCAATAATCAATCTCCATTAGCCTTATTCCTCCACCATGTGAATGGCCATGATTTTCATTTTCTTTTCTATATCAAGTGCACTTGGGGTTTCCACAAGGATTTTCCCAAGGATCCTATTTGGATAAAATTATTTGTCAAACATACTTTGATAAAATCATGTATCAATCACTAGCATATCATTATGTAATTTCACAAACAACATATGTTTTCATAATGTAACTTCAAATGATTCAAAACAATTTGTTACAAAGTACCATATTTCTTATATAACCATTTGATAATTCAATTCTATAAACACATTAGAAACTTTAAATGTCAATTTATAAAACAAGTATATTAAAATCTACCGCGTGTATGGGTAAGAATAGCATTTCATACTCACATATAATTTTTTTTTTACTTCCAAGTTCAAAGCTAAAGAAAAGTCGAAATAACTTATAAAGAAACATAAGATGGATTGTAAGTTTTAAAATCATGAGATAATTTTTGTATAGTATACGGAATTGAAAGAGCATACTATTCACTCACAATTCTAAGCTCAAGGGGCTTAGTTTCAAAGTTTTTCGACTTGTCATATACAAGACTTTTCATCCCTCCATCCAATTCCAAAAGTGTATGGCCTAAATGTATAAAACTGATATTCTATCATTTGAGTGATATAGATAATAGTGATGGTCACAAAATAAAGTTTTATTCATGCTTGAGGAACATATTTTCCTCCATCCCATCTTGGAATGGCTTGAATACCATTTAACTCCTTACACTTCTTCCCTAGCATAGGTTAGTGTTTTAGCATCTAAACTTTACATAACCTTTATGCCATCTTTCCAGCATCTATCTTATATTAAAAGAACATTTAAATGACCCTGAAGTTTTATCTAATTAGCCATAGCCATGGAGAAGCCATGATCATCAAGTTATCCCCAAACTTACACATAACCCAGAAGATATTAAGGTGGCTTCAAAATTGACTTAGGACCATTCCCAGAATGTCCTTAGATTTTCCACAAATTGATTTAGCTATAAGCGGAGCCTTGAGGCAAGATAACTAGGAATTGTAGAGCCATAAAAGTGCAAGCTTTTATTTTTAAAGCTAATTAGGATTAGGCTTAATAGCCCAAATTTCCCTAAGTTGGTTTAACTATGGTCTAAACTTGAAATAGCATGAATTAGGACTTTCTAAGCAATATGGGTATCAATGTTTCTAAACCAACATTCAAATTTCCCAATTGACCCATTTCATTTCCAACTCATAAGCCTTAACTTCATAACAAACTTCACCTACCAATTTTTAAACTAACAACAGCTGATCAACCTAAGGCAGTTGGGTACATGAATTACCTTAAAAGTTAGCTATAATTAGTTTTAGCATCTCCTCCATTAGCTTCTAAATGATAGTAGCAAGGGGTTTCTGGATGACCCAACCCCAAAATACTCTAGCTAAAGTCAAAATCTTCTTCTAATATCTATCGTAACACATGGACCCATCGAGGGTAGCAATAGACTCTAGTAACTCTTAATGGATTGGATTGGAAAGTTGCTGGTAGTTTTAGGTTTGGCAAAAAAATGTTATTGTTGGCTTGAATGAGAGCAGAGTAGGGGAAACAAGGGTTCCATAGAAGGGCTAGAGGTAGATCAGTTTGGAATGGCTTGCGACAAGCCACTCCTAATGGGTGGAGTCCGACGGAGTTGAAGGAGCCACCCCTACTAGGTTCCTCTCTCTTGGTTTCTCCCTCTAGCATAGGAGAGGACAAACTAGGAAAAAAAGATTAATGGGGCTGAAGGGTATCAGGATAGAAAGAAGAAAAGGCTTCCAATAAAAGTTAATTAAAATAAAGAAAAAGCATGTTAAATTTAGACATGCTATAATTGAGTACAGTTCAATTAATTAAACCTAAGACGCAACAAAATACATGTTACTTTACTTATGTGGTAGTACTCAAGTATTAGATGCACTTCTATAGTTTATAAAATTCTACAAAATAAATTTCCACGCCATTTACTAAAGCATTAACAAATTTTTTTTATTTCCTAGCAAGGTTCCAAAAGTACATTTTAAAAGGCCCCCTTTTTTTTTGCAAAAGTTTCTCAAAAGTGTTTTAAGCATTATAAAATCTCTCCTATAAAAGAATTCATCCCAGAATTCTACAATGTCTTGCTGATAGAAACCTTCAAATTTGTTCAGCGTATGAATTCATCCCTAAAATCTTAGCTATGGGTGACATATGGGATTATACGATCAACTCATATTCACTTGCTATACGAAAAAATTAACTATCCTGCTAGCATAAACAACATCTATACTCCTTCTTTCATTACATGGATGTCATCTCATATACTATTTCCAACTATCCGTTTACTGAATAGTCCTCTTCTTCTAGTCCTCTTACAATGCTAGTTACATAAACCAATGATTACTCGATTGACTTAAGTCTCTTAATCGTTTCACTATAATCATATCTTTACATTGTACTAATATTAGACATTTCTTAGATCAATTTCCAAGACCAGTGATAAGTTTCATTAGATCTTAAATATATATGTCTGACATTTTTCCTACTAAGCACATAGATCCCGTCCTTTCTCCATTATTGGTTTTGATCCCAACCCTAGAATTCAAGAGTTACTTTATTGAATATAATTATAACAATGAAAGAAGTATACAATATACATTATTAATTTGAAACCCAATTTAATGTGATTTTAATACTATGTCTAAGTAATTTCTAAACTTAAATCTTCTTATTAAGTAAACTAAAACCAATGTTTAATAAATGACAAGTTAATAAGTTTTAAAATACTTATAGATTCTCCACATGCTTCAAAATAGCCAATGAATCAAATTTCTAAAACACTTTCCAATATAGTTGGTAAATCCAATTATTGTTTCTATTATGAAAATAGGGTACTTCTCAACATATAAAATCCATGTTTTTATAGCTATAATAGGTAATCTAATAATTGTGCATATATGTTAACGTCAAAGACAATATCCTAAAGAGTTATAAACCTTTGGATAAAATCATTCACTAAATCCAATAAATTGATCAAACGATTCAAATGACAGCAATAGGGGGTTTCTAGATGGCCCAAGCCCAAAATACTCTAGCTTAAGTCAAAATCTTGCTCCACTACTTGTCTTAACACACAGACCCATCGAGGGTAGTAAGAGACGCTAGCAACTCTTAGCATACTGGATCGGAAAGTTGTTGGCATTTTAGTTTGATGAAAAAAAAAATGTTGTTGCTAGTATGAATCAAAGTAGAGTAAGGGAAACAAGGGTTCCATGGAAGGGTTAAAGGCATATTGGCTTGGAGCAGCTTCCTACAAGCCACTCCAGTAGAAGGAGGCTAATGGAGATGAACGAGCTATTAGTCCTTGTTAGTTTGGAATCTAGTTAGATTTTAGTGAAAGTCTTGTATCTTCTTTCAAAATTTAAAAGAAAATTATCAAAGTTTACTTTAATTAATGTAATTAATTAAATTGGTAAGCAAGAATCAATTGTTATCACTGACTAAAAAGCAATTCAGATTGCAAGAACAATTTATCAAATAGAATATGTGCAAATGAAAAGTTAATGCACTAAAGTAAAGAACACAGCAAAATTTTTAAAGTGGTTCCTCTTCAAATCAAAAACCACAATTGAAGTGTACGTCCACTCGACTAGATCCTCAACTGAATGGTCCTAATTTTATTATTAATCATACAAGAATTCACTGGGCTCTTGAGAACTGGTTTAGATACAAAATTTTTTTACACCTTCTAAAACTATGATCAACCTCATAATTTGAGAAGATACAAAGGGAAGATCAACCCTTTCCTTTGTATCTCAAATTTCTAAACCCTAGAAATCAAAAATAGAAACAAGATTTCAAGATAGAAATTACAAACTCAAATTGAGATGTGGATCCTAATCATCTAATGTGTGATCTCTTTCAATTTGATCCAAGAATGATTTAATTTGATGAAAATAGATGAGGTGGAGATAGATATGTTTTTGGCTTTATTTTCTCTCAGTTTTTCACAATAGAGTTATGTTGGAAATAAGGCTAGGTTATATTTATAGTGTGGTAACCGACATTTAAAAAATAACTAACTTTTCGATTGTGAATTGATTTGTGAATCGATTCAAAGGTGGTTACCAACTTATGAATTGATTCATCTATGAATATCATTAAGAACTTTGTGACTAAATTAATGTGTGAATCGATTCACACTATCATGTAAAGAGGTCATTAATTGATTACCTAATCGATTCACAAAAATTGCTAACCTTCAGTGAAAATAATTCTTCATGAATTGATTCATGTTCATTTTCACAAGACTTACAGTATGAATAGATTGACATAGTAAAAAATAGTTTTTATAAAAAATGTACTTATGAAAGAGCATTTGAAAACTTAATTTGAAAATTTTTGATTTTAACTCATTTAAAGAGATTTATTTTTACCTCAACTTGACTAATTTCAGAAGCTTGTTTGGATCAATATGAATTATATCACACTCACAAAAGATCCTAATTAATACAACAAAATTACTATATCTAAAGGCAGATCTCTTGAATAGCATTTGGTTAACTTTGATCCTGGAATCAATCAACAAGCACTAAGCACATGGTCAGATTGTGATATTAATTGAAATTTTTTTTCAACATCAAAATTGAAGAAAGTATGATAGCAAAGTTAACAATCTCCCCCCTTTTTAATGGTGACAAACAATTTTAGATGAGGGTTAAAGTTTTTCAAAAATTTTCAAAAATTAAGTACTAAAATTTCATCTTTCTTACTCATATTTCTTACTCCCCCTTTTAGCACATCAAAAAGAAATAATACATTAATAAAGAGTGAAGTAAAAAAATGAATCATACATAATCAATATTACAAACATCAAAATATAATAGCAAAATAGAAAAAGAATGCATAATCTAAATATCAAGATATATGATAAAATCCAAATTATTTATAAGGATTACAAAAATAATCAAAATCCAAGCAAAATATAAAACAAAGTCCATAAAGCAAAATGCAAAATCTAGAAAACAAAATACATAATTCAGAACATCAAATGAATCATAAAATAAGTGAAAAGGGACTAAGGGATACAGAATAGCCATCAATACAACATACTCAAGCAAGTGAAAGGTCCTGTTGGAGGTCTATTTATTACAATTCAGCTTCCTCATCACACTGTTGCATTTGCTGTGAGACTTTGTGCAATTGAGTTTCAATGGAGTTAAAGTGATCATTAAATTAGGAGAATTGAGAACAATTATCAAGTGTTATAAGTGTAATTCATTCATCCATTGACTTAAGCAAGGTTTGATGGTTGACCAAATAGTCTAGCATATATATGTGTAGTCTGCACATTTCCTCAATTATTATATTTTCAACATCATTGAAAAGCCCAGCTTCCCCTGAGCTAGTTACTCCTCTAATGGGTTGAGGAATTTGTGCCCTTTTTCTTGTCCAATTCCCTTAGTCATTTTGTTCCAATCCCATCTTGTGTAAATGTGATGCAGTTATCATTGTAGTGGAATTTATTGGTAAAAATTGATGTTCTTCAGAAAGTTGCAACTTGAATTTGGCAAAAAGTGGGGTAAGGATCATACTATATGGGAGGAACCTAATATCTATCCACCTAGAGTAGTCAGCCAGATATTTGAGTATAAAATAAGGCATGTTAAAATCGAGTTGGTTTTTTATCACCCATATTAAAAATAACTCATCCTCCACTATTTGAGTAAAATTAGTGACCCTTGGAAGAATCACCTTGCATAAAGCATAATGTAGGATCCTATCTTCAATGGATAGGCCAGTAATGAGTAGTTTTCCACTTCTATCCTGAGGGGTGGAATAAGGAAAGAACATACTCATGGTGGATTCTTTACTATAATCCAAAAAGGATCCTATAGTAAGCTTTGGCAGTGATGCATCGATGCCAAATACAATTGCTAAAATTTTTGAATCTATAACTAAGTGTTTGTTCATCACATAACAAGACAATTTGTCATCAATAGTAGCTAAATTTGCATAATTCATCCTAACTAACCTAGGGTATGTTGTGCCTTTATAGGTCAAAAAATTTTGTAGCCTATATTTTGCTAGTAATTTAGGCAAATGAGTAGTCTCTAACATTTTTTCACTAAAACACCTAAGTGGTTCTACCTTCCTATAGGATAACTGAAGATAAGCTACATGCTCACTTGGTGATTGGAAATGAGACTACTTTTCTAATTCAATGGATGTTTGTGCTATTCTTTTGGAGGTTGCCAATTAGATTCTTTTGGACATTTTACTAAGAGTTCTAGATGGTTAGCGTTTTGGCTTAGATTTTGGGATCTGGTGATTTAAATGTATTTGGATGAAATTATTCGGATAGACATGTTAGATTTAATGTATCTAATGATTCTATGGAAGAAATTTGTGTTAAAAGTTGTTGGGGGTTGTGATTTGAGTGAGTGGGAGAGAATTTTTGATGGTTACAATAAGAAAAATTGTGAAATGTAGTTCAAATTGATTCAGGTATGTATAGAAACATGTTGTGAATCGATTCATTGAGTAAATATGCAAAACTGAATCAATTTGATGATCTCGTGAATTGATTCATTAAGTAAATATGCAAAATTGAATCAATTTAATTTTGAGTTTGTTCAACAAGATTCTTATGTGAATTGATTTAGGAATTGATTCATCCTAGTTAATTAAAATTTTCAACAATTTTAAAACTTTCCTGAAAGATTAAAAATTTAATGAATTGATTCATAGTGTAAGTTTTTGAGTTGAGAATTGTTTCATTAATCGATTCCAAAACTTAAAGAAATCCTAGAGAAATTCAAATTGATTAGTGAATCGATTAAAAAAGTCAGAAGTTTTCATGCAATTTTGTTCCAAAATGGTTAACAAATGCTGTGTTTACCAGTTCATAATCAATTCAACACCATTGAAAACTCAAATCTCACATCAAATACTTGCAAAACAAACTTAGGGGAATCTTTAATGCCTAAGTTAGAATTTACAAAGAAAAAAACAATTAAACACGAAAGATAAAAATATCAAAATGTTGAAGATTAGCTAATGTCATTTTCTAAGGGGTTTAACATTCCTAGTTCTCTTTGGATAAACACAAACCATTTTTCATCTAGCGGTTTAGTGAAAATGTCTGCTAGTTGAAAATCAATTTGTATGAATTCAATTAAAATATCACCTTTTTGAATATGATCTCTAATGAAGTGATGTCCAGTTTAAATATGTTTAGTTTTGGAGTGCATGATAGGATTCTTAGTAAGATTAATTGCACTTGTGTTGTCACACATTATAGGAATTTTATCAAATTTTAAGCCATAATCTAATAGTTGTTGCTTCTTCAAAAGGATTTGGGCACAACAACTCCTAGTGGCATTATATTCTACCTCTATAGTAAAGAGTTCAACACTATTCTATTTCTTACAAAACCAAGAAATTAAAGAGTGACCAATAAATTGGCATGCTCCACTAGTACTCTTTCTGTTAGTTCTACTTCCTATGTAATTTGTATTGGAGTAGCCGATTAAACTGCACGTATCAAACTTTTGATACCATAATCCTAAGTGTTTAGTCCCTACAAAATACCAAAAAATTCTTTTAACTGCTAAAAGATGGGAATCTTTAGGTTCTGATTGGTATCTTACACAAATACATACACTTAACATTATGTCTTATCTACTTGCTATCAAATATAATAAGCTTCTATCATGCCTCTAAACAATGTATTATCAACACTCTTACCATTAAAATCAGAATCCAGCTTGAATGAAGATATCAATTTACAGGTTTCAACCTGAAACTTCTTGAGTAGTTTAGCTGTGTATTTAGTCTGGCTTAGAAAGATGCCATTGGTGCATTGTTTCATTTGCAATCCAAGGAAGAAAGTTAATTCACCTGTCATTAACATTTCAAATTCACTCTGCATCAACTCAAAGAAATCTTTGCACAAAGAGTCATTAGTGGAGCCAAAAATGATATCATCAACATATATTTGAATAAGCAACATGTCTTTTCCTTTTTCTTTTATGAATAGAGTAGTATCTACTTTGCCTCTTCTAAAGCCTTTTTAAATTAAAAATTTGCTTAGTCTTTCATACCAAGCTCTAGAAGCTTGTTTAAGACCATATATGGCTTTTTGTAGTTTATAGATATGATTTGGATCGAGGTGATCTTCAAACCTAAGGGGTTGTTGAACATACACTTCCTCCAATATATATCCATATAAGAATGCACTTTTCACATCCATTTGGTATAGTTTAAAGTGCCTTGAGCAAGAATATGCTACTAACATTCATATGGCTTCCAATCTAGCAATAGGTGCAAAAGTTTCATCATAATCAATACCTTCTTCTTGGTTGTAGCCTTTTCCAACCAAGCCAGCCTTAATCCTAATAATCACTCCATTTTCATCTAATTTGTTCCTAAAAACTCAACAGGTGCCTATGATGGTTTGATCATTTGGTTTTGGCATAAGAGTCCTGACTTCATTTCTTTTAAATTGATTTAACTCTTTATGCATTGCCATTACACAACTATCATCCATTAAGTCTTCTTGTTTGTTTTTAGGTTCAAATTGAGATACAAAGGCTAAATGATTACATAGATTTCTTAAGTTGCTACAAGTTACCCTTTTTGTAGCTTCTCTAATAATCTGATTTCTTGGATGACTTTCCATAAATCTCCATTACTTTTGAGGGGTGCAAGATTTTGAAATGTCAAGTATGATAGTGTCATCTTCATCCTCTTTTGGATTTGCATCACTTGTATTTGATTCATTTTCTTGCTATCTTGAATTTGAGTCAAAGAACAACCAATTTTCTTGATCATCCTTTTCTCTAAACCTTCAGCACTTAAAGTAGACTCATTAAAGATAACATGAGTTGATTCTTCAATCTTTGAAGTCCTTTTGTTGTAAACATGAAAGGTTTTGCTAGATGAAGAATAACCAATGAATATAGCTTCATCAAATTTGGCATCAAACTTGCCCAAATTGTCTTTGCCACTATTATGCATAAAACATTTACATCCAAAGACACAAAAATGAGATACATTTGTTTCCTTTCAAAGTAGAGTTCATTGGGGGTTTTATTTAAATTTGGTCTAATCAGTGCCTTATTCATCACATAACATGCAATATTCACTACATCAACCCAAAAAGATTTAGGAAGGGCACTCGAAGTAGGCTATAGTAGCCGAGACATCAGAGGATGTCACTTAAAAGGTGCCAAAGGGCAATAATTTTCACAAGAGTGGCTGTGAAGGCCAAGATACAAAAGTTTATCAACTATGAAATGTGAACACTACATAGTGTAAACCTAGGAGAGGTCATGAGGACCATGGTGCTAGAGAGCATTAACTCTAAAATGGTTATGGTGGTTGAGATGCCAGAGGGTATCAATTCAATGTAGGTTAGAGGATCCGATCAAATTGTCAAATCCAACATGCACAAACTTGGAACTAGGGAATTAGTCTTATGTCTCACATCAGTATATTAGGCATTAGATGCAAGGTGTATCAATCCCAAACACCAAGTGTGAGCATAAGCTATGGAAGCAGGAAACTAAGAGCTATAGAGGTAGCGCATGCAACTTATAGAGGTAGGGAGCATTCAAGTTACAAAGGCAACTAGACTTAAGTTTCAGCGGAAGATCACTAAAGTTTATAAAGGTAGCAAAATTTTTAATGGAGCTAGCTCAAGGAGGCAAGCTTGGAGGAAGTTGAGGAAGGAGCTGATAAGTAGTAAACTAAAGACTGTCTTAATGTTGTGTTACATTGAGGGTACCATCTTTTTGAAAGCCTTTCAAATGGCTCTAGCTCAAAAAGACAGCCATATAGCGGTCAAGAGTAGTTTGAATGGAGTAAGTTGAAGACTCATATGAAGATTCAAGAAGTTGGCACTCAGTAGGTGAAAAACCTTATTAAAACTATGTCAAAATGAAAAGTCAATAAGGGCATTGACTTTTGAAGTGGGGGAGAATGTCACAAGTCAGACTTGTGAACGATTTGTGGGGGTAAGCATGCTTGGTTTGACATAAAACTTTATAGAAAAATTAAGCATAGTATGGAGATTTTGTTACTCAAATTTAGGAGCAATCCAACTTATGTACTATTTTTTCAATTTTTCCCATCTTAGAGGTATTTTGATAATTTTGATATAATTTGCTTGTCTAGTAGGAGTAGAAAAGCATATAGCTACATTCCTTGCATATTTTTTTTTGGCTTCATGTTAATGCAAGATAGGGCAAAATCTCCACCCATAGCTATAAGAAAAAGCCTTATATCAATTTACAAAAAGTATGTTTACTTGTACCATATGGCCTTTGGCTCAAAATGCTCTCTAAGGGGGAAGTGTTGGCAACTTATCGGGGGCACATTAGGGCCTTGTCAAGTGCTCATTGTCACTTAGTTTAGGGTTTTAGAAGTGCATTGGCTTGAAACCTCCCCTACAGACTCTAAACTATGTAATGAGACATATATTTATAAAATAGAGCTATCACTCTCCCTATTCAATTGTCCTTTGCCCATTAGGCATTAGTGTCTACTTATGTGAGGCATTCTTGTGGCTTGATTATTCGATTACTTTGGTTTATAGGCTTTGTTTCCAAACATGTTGCACATAGGATTTTGATTGTATAGGTAACAAAATCTGCAATGTCCTGTCTATCTATCCATGTGTGACTTAAGTTTGTTGGAAGTTTGGCATGTTAACCAAGAGTGATAAATATGTACAACACGAATTCAATTACAGAGCTAATGACTCATAATATAGGGAAATGCCTAAAAACAAGCACTCCTAAAAGAGGCATCAACATCAGAACCTAACCTATAAGTAAGAGATCTTTTGAGAGGTATACACATTGATTTTGAAGCCCAAGCAACAAGAGCTTGCCAAAAAGATGGCGGGAAAACTAAGGGTGGCAAATAGATGGATTGATAACGACCAATTTATCCATATATTACCTAATTAAAATTTTATATGGGTCATGGATTGACCCATGACCCATAAATAAAGGGTCAGACCCAATCGATCTGTTTATCTATTTAACAATAATTATTGTTATATTATTTTATACTATCATTTGTATTCTTATTATTTTTTACCTTTACAATTATATTTTGTTGTCATTACAAAAAAAATTTTAGACTATTAAAATTATAAATTATATTTTAACTCCATCATTAAACAATAATTTTTATTATTAAAATGTAAATTATATTTTAATTCCATCATTAAAAAATAATTTTTACTATTAAATTTTAAATTATATTTTATAAGTATTTTATCTCAACTATAAAATTTAAGAAAAGATTAATAAACTAAGAATAAAATATTTTTTTTCTCATCATACTTTCCCTTTTTTGCCTCAAAGTTTCTCTACATATTAAATATACAACATATATAAAAATGAAAATCAAATAAATGTGATCTAAAATTGGCATTTCTTAAAAAAAAAGACTTGAAAATTTACTAAAACAAATAACTATCCACTAATATTTAAATAAAAAAGCCAAAGCTGAATATATTACATAAAAAAATATTAATTAACTCTTAGGAAAATTTTCAACTATAAATATCTTTACAAAGATAAAAAATGTTAAACATATCATTCTTTTTATCTTACAAAGGATGTTAAACATACCATCTTTTATATCATATTAAAATGTTAAACATAAATATAAATGGATAAAGTGTTATCAAAAGGTTGACACAATATGACCCTTATTTGATAATGTCAATAATGACTTCACTCATAGTTACTCAAAAGCTAATATAGATAAGTTATAACAAGGATAGATATGGATGGGGAAATGGATGTTGGTCACAATTGCTAGGTCTACTAGCATGTGTGACTATGTTAGGATTTTAGGATTTCTGATTTTACTTTTATTTTTATTTTCCTTAATATAAGAATTTTTATTTAAAGAATATTTATTTTGAGTTTTAAATAAAAATTAAGTTAGATGAGTCATGGATATCTATGAATAAATCTTTAATGACCATTTATTAAATGGATTAGTACCTCATCCATCTACCTGACCCACTAAATATTATGGATGAATTTGAATTGACCCAAAGTTAGATGGATTGGATGGATCCATAGATATCTATCCATTTTGTCACTTTAGGATGTATTAAGATGAAAAGGCAACTGAACATTGTTAGCATTTTTAGTATAGCTAAAGATTGTTAGCATTTCTAGATATTGTTAGCAGCGTATGAGATTGAAAGCTTTAATAATGTGATATTGTTTTTTTTTTGTACATTGCAAATACTAACTTAGGCATTGGAGATTTCCTTGAGTTTGTTTTGCAGGTATATAAAGTGAGAATTGAGTTTTTCAATGGTATTGAGCAGTTCATTGGCTGGTAAATAAGTTAGGAAAACATTTCTTAAACAAAATTGTATAAAAATTGAGTTTAGGAATTCCTAAATCAATTCAATAATCGATTCAAATTTAGCAGGATTTATTTGAATTCAAGAATCAATTCACCTCTTGAAAATATACACTATGAATCAATTCACTATAATTTTCAATGTTTCAAAAAGATTTAAAAATTTCAAAAATTTTCTATAAACCTGGATAAATCGATTCAAGAATCAATTCATATAGAATCCTATGAACAACTAATATATGAATTGATTTTAAAATTGATTCACATAAGAACTTGATGAATAAATTCAAATATGAATCGATTCACCCATAAATATTTGCTCTTGGAATTGATTCACAAATCGATTCAAATCATGATCCAATATATACTAAATCGATTTTGAATTCATTTCACAGTTTCACTCTCATCCTACACCAAAAACCTCTCAAACTCTCTCAATCAAATCTTGATCCTCAAACACTTTTTTCCTAAATTTCCTTCATAGAAACATTACAAACAACCAATCTAACAATTCCAACTGATTAATTTCTCCAAAACTCCTAAAATCTACCTTAAAAACCTAACTACCCAATCTTCACAAAATTTTCCAAATTTCACAGAATCTTTTAGAAATTTCAAAACATCTAAGAGAATCAAGCTCCCAGCGAAAAGAAAGGAAAAGCAAACAGCCCAACCCTCAAAACTGGTAGAAGAGGAATCACATTTCAACTCATCAAATGAGTATGCTACCTTTCTTCAATTGGCAAATAGAAAGGTAGAGCCCCTCAAATGCTTTAGTGATCAACTGTTGAAAACTACTCATTTCCTAGAACTATTAGTCAAGTATAGTTTAGAAAAAAATTTGACACATAAGGGAAACACCTACCCTAGGTTAGTCAAAATGTTCTATACAAATCTTGCTGATGCTAATGGTAAAGTTTCATGTTATGTGATGCATAAGCATATAGTTATTGATTCAGAATTTTTAGCAAATGAATTTGGCATGGATGATACACAACCAAAGCTTACTGCAGCATCCTTTCCTAAATAAAGTAAGGAATTAACCATTAGAATGCTTTTTCGTTATTCCACCCCAAAGGATGGAAGTGGGAAATTGCTTACTACTAGCCTATCCCCTAAAGATAGGATATTGCATTATGCTTTGTGTAAAGTGATTTTGCCAAGGATCACAAATTTTGCTCAAATTGTGGAGGATGAACTCTTTTTAATGTGGGTTATTAAAAATCAATTTGGTTTTACTATGCCCTACTTTATAGTTAAATATCTAGCTGACTGTTCTAAGTGGAAAGATATAGGTTTCCTCCCCTATAGCATGATTCTTACTCCCATCTTTGGCAAATTCAAAATAAAATTTTTTGATGAAATTCAAGGTTTACAAATAAATCCAATTGCTATGATTAGTGCATCACATTTTCACAAAATTTGACTAGAAGAAAATGAACAAGGAAAATGGACTAAGGTCAAAAATCTCTCAAACAACTAGAAAAGCCACAAACTCAAGAGCAACTGGATTATCCAGTGAAGTAGAAATAAGAATAATTGAGGTGACAAAAAGAATGCATAAACACATGAATGATCGAATGGATTAACTGATAGACAAACAGAAACTGGATTAAGTTAATAGATGATAGACTATATGCTATGGAACTTGACAATAGAAGACAAGTCACTCAAGTAAATGAGAGAATCAGTTCTATTGAGACTCAATTACACAAGATTACACAACGAATGTAGGAATAAGATAAAGAAGCTGACCTACAAAGGATGGATGATCAAGACCCTTCACCTGCTGATTAGTCTGTGCATCGACTATTTGTTTGTTGAATCCCTTAGGCCCTTATCCCCTAATTCATTGTTCCCTGTATTTTGATATTTTGATGCTGATCATGTATTCTGATATTTTGAGATATTATTTTCTAATGATATGTACTGATTATGGATGATGTATCAGAATATTTGGATTTTGGATACTAAACTCTATATTGATTATGATATTATATTTGAGCTACTCTACACTTTTTGGTACATAATTTTTTTTTATAAATGCATTATTGCTTTTTTATGTGCCAAAAGGGGGAGAATAATTAGATTTTAGATAAGATTTCAAAAGGGAGAATGATGAGAAGATAAAGATTTTAGTTAAGGGAAAATAAAGGATTTTCAAAAGAGATATTGTCTTCAATTAAAAAGATAGAGATAAAGATAAAGAAAAAAGAGTATTGTATATGAAGAAAAGAAAATTAAAAATGGGGAGATAGAATAAAAACTAAAAATAAAATGAGTTTTTAAAATTTGAAACACAAAATATTATTTTTTTTTTTGGTTAAACTTTGGTCCTAAATTTTCATGCTTATCTAAAATTGTCTGTCGCTATCTAAAAGGGGGAGATTGTTAGCATTTTTAGTATAGGTAGAGATTGTTAGCATTGTTAGCATAGCTTGAGATTGTTAGCAAAGTATGAGATTGAAAGCTTTAATAATGTGATTGCTTTACTATCTTAATTTCCTTGGTTTTGATGTTGAAAACAATTTAAATCTAACAATATATTTTAGTGTTATTTGTTGTGCAGGATCAAAGTGTATGAGATTCAAAAGATCTACAATTAACTTTAGGAATTATTTTATTTTTACTAAGATCTTTTGTAAGTAAATTCAATTCAAGTTTCATTCAAGTAAGCTTATTAAAACTGATATATTACGGTAGAAATAAATCACTTGAAGTGAACTAAAATCAAATATTTTTCAAATAATATTTTTAAATGATTTTTCATAATTACAAGTTTTATAAAAATCATTTTACACTATTTGAATCGATTCACGAATTGATTCATTGAAGAATTTGTAAAAATCTACTCAAATCGATTCAACAATCGATTCATGAAGAAAAGTTTTGAAAAATGTTTTTACCGAAGGTTAGGATTTGTATCTAAATCAATTCCCTAATTGATTCAAAACCTATTCTATAATACTGTGATTCAATTCATGCATCGATTCAGCCATGAACATTCGTTATGGTATTCGTCGATGAATCAATTCACAAATCAATTTATTAGTTAGTAACCGCTACGAATTGATTCATGAGTTGATTCAAGGATAGAAAATTAAATATTTTTTGAAAGTTAGTTACAACAACTATAAATACCCCTAACCACATTTCAAACATAATACTTTTTCATATTTCTACATTTCTTCAAGTGTGAAAAACCCAAAGATATTAGAGCTTTATCAAATTCATTATTACTTCACTATATCTAATCAATTCAAAAGATCTGCAATTAAAATTGAAGAAAATTCACACAAGATATTTGAGATATCCATCTCAAATTTAGTATTGTATTACTTAATCTATTTCTTGGTTTAATTTTGCAATTTCTAGGTTGATAAGAATCAGAGATACAAAGGAAGAGGTTGATCTTCCCTTTGCATCTTCTTTGATTATAAGGTTGATTATACCTAGTTGAAGGTGTATTGAATTCTTTGATTGATCCAGTGGATGCAAACTTTAACTGCGATTTTAATTAAAGATGAACCACTTTAAAAATTGCAGTTTTCTTTATTGTTCTTTATTGATCTTTATAATTCTACAATTTAATTTTACTACGCAAGTATATTTCTGCTATAATGCAATTCTGTTTAACTGCTTAATTATTGTTGAACAAACTATTTCAGCAACACTCTCATATAAAATCTATTTTAATTGCCTAATTGATTTTGATATTCAATATCATATCAGTAATTCTAATTAAGATCCTGATTATCCAATTAACTTCCAAATACAAAAAGTTATTTTCTTAAAGACTTCTACTTTTACAAATCAAATAAGAATCTAATTTTTAATTGAAGGTAAATTATTTGACTCATTTTAAAATGTGAAATATTCAATTTAATATAGATTGCATGAAATTGAACTTAATTCTTGTCATGACCTAAAATTTCAGGTCCTAATCGATGTAAATATCAATTCATGATTGATAATTACTAGCCTGTGCTCTTGCTGTCATTACCTTTACTATTCATATTTGTTTCTTTATTTCTAAAACATTCCTATTTAAACCCAATTCTTTGGTTAAGAAATTAAGAGTTCATGGAAAGAAAGGAAGACATGTGGAGATATAAGCAAGCTTATATATTGTGTAAATCATAGCCCAAGTAAGGTAAATGCTTCCAGAAACAATAGTGTTTAAAATTTACATCAAGTTTTCAAAATAATATGTTCCTATACTGATTTCTATCCTCACATGCTTCTAAATACTAACTACATTTTTTGTTAGCATATCAGGCATTATCTCAATAGGTTTAGCATCCATCTTTTTGTTCTGAGGGAGGAGTGTGTGTAGAAAAGTTTTACTTTCAAATATTGGAACCTTTACACTTTAACTATCCAAATTGATTTGAAAAAGGGAGGACATAGTAGAAAATAAAGGAGAATAAAGGATAATAATGAAATAAAGAAAATAAAGATGTAAATTAAATAGGATATCCAACCAAAAGTCCTAGGATTAAGACTTACCTCACCTTATGAGTTCTTCGGCAAATAACATAGAATTTTCTTATATTAATTATTCAGGCAATTGGGGCTGATTTGGCCTTTATTAATTATTAGCCACTTTCGAGATCTTAACAATCGTACCTAATTTAATCTAATACCTACTTTCATGGATTAAATTAAACTTTGGCCATTAAGTTCTATGCTAATTAGTTTGATCCTAAGAGATTCCTATCTACTTTCGTGATCAAGATTCTCCTATTTAACTATTAGAT
>JANHAO010000361.1:0-43039 GCA_026873985.1 Saraca asoca
TTTCTAATGTTACAGGTATTAGTGAACTCTCAAAAAAATTGGTTCAATTGAAAAAGCATCGTGTTTATCCTTTGGTATATTTGCTTGTGAGATTAGCTTTGACCTTACATGTGGCAACAGCAACTGTTGAAAGAGCTTTCTCTGCGATGAACCTTGTTAAGAGTCCATTACGGAATCGACTTGGAGATGAGTTGATGAATAATTGTTTAGTCATATATATTAAAAAAGATGTATTAGATTCTATTGATATTCAAGATATCATTTAAAGGTTTCAAAATATGGCACCTCGAAAAGGGTTATTATAATTTTTTTAAACTCAGTTATTGTTATTTTTTTAAAAAATTATCTAATTTTTTATTTTTTATTTTTTTATATATATATTTCAAATACATATTATTATTTTGAGTAATTAGCCCCCACTCACATAAAATCCTGCTTCCGTCACTGCCGCCTCTTCTTGACCAATAAATTTTGTCATTATGGAAAATAAGAAGTTGCCGTACTCACTCAATCTTGAATCTCGTGTTATTTTTGCTTCAAAACAATTGATAAAAATTGATCACATATAAATTATACGTCAACAATGTGAAACATATGTAGATATATTATTTTTTTACAGTAAATGTTTACATCTTTTTCTTTTTACTTTAAATCACACAAATTTAAAAAAAAAAATTGTTGTATTTTACTGTTCTTTTGACATGTTTCCTTGCTTTACACCACCTAGTAATTTGTTTGGTCAGACATCTAAAATGGTGCTTGCGGGATATAACGATAAAATGAAACATGAATTTTGAAAATATGCATTAAGATTATATTAATATGATATATTTGAATTATATATTAAAAATAAGATAAAGTTAATAATAAATCTTATTTAAATTTGTAATATTTTTTATTAGGTTGATTTGCATAATTGATAGAATTTCTCCTCTAATAATCTATAATTTTTTTAATATTAGAGAAGACTTTACAATTTTTTAATCAGAGAAAATTATATTAACAATGTAGATTTATAATATCTCATCAGGATCCTGCCCATCATAATATCTATTCAAATTCTATAGTCTGAGCATTTTAATATAATATATTGTCAGGATCCTATTCATAATAGTATCTATTCAAATTCTATAGTCTAGGTTTAATACTTATAAAACCTAACATATAATGTTATAAAAAGAGTTTAATAATTTATTTTGATATTAAATTTTAATAATATTATAAAATTAGACAGTCCAAATTATGGATTTCTAACACATCACTCTTGGCCATTTGCTCGTGCACATTGTGTAGATGTACTTACCCTCATTAGAGTATAGCACACTCACCTTCCTCCTTGATATAATTATATTCATAATTTTTTTAATTTTAAAAGTATATACTATTTTTTTTTATTTTTTTGAAGTAAAAGAGGTGGGTGTATGTCTAAAATAAAGGAAAAGAAAGGTGAGTGTATATTTTTAAAAATAAAAAATATATAAATATAATTATGTTAAATTTCAAAAAATATTAATATAATTTATTATTTTTTTATAAACAACCTACACATGTGAGTTTCTATATTTTGGAAAAAAAATATTCCAATTAATGCGTGAAAAGATTTTTCTTTTTCCTTTTTAAAAAATACACACTTATATCTTTTTAGGATAAATCTATGGAGCTCAACTTCTTAGGTATTGAGTATTTTTATTGTTAAATTAATTTTTTACATTTAAATTTATATTTTTTATTTGACTAATTTCATCTGAAATCTGAAAAAAAAGATAATTAAACAATAAAAATATTTAATCTTTAAAAAAGTTAACCTTCTGGCAAAATTACCCTTTTATTCAACAGTATAAACAGCAACCAATAGCCACAGAACTTAAACTATTTGTAATCTTTCGGCCTACGTCAACCAAACAAGGCCACTTAAATTTATAACGCTAGTCATAATTTTTTTATGATAAAATATATATTAAAAAAATTATCACAGAAGAGATTACTGACACAAAAGAAAAAAGCAAAAATAATTCTGGCAGAAAAGGAGAAAATTACTTAGTAAATACTAATAAGAATTAAATATATAACTTACAACTGGCGAGGATCTCCTTGCATCAATCGCATCCATCCTCTGCAACGGAAAAAAGATTTATAATCTGTTTTAATCTTTAGTTGATTTTTTTAATTAATTTAATTTTTAAAAATAATTTTTAGTATTAATTAAAATTTCAATTGATTAATTATGCACAATTAAAAAAATTTAATTTTAATTTAATTTTGAAATTATTTAATTATGCTCAGTCAGATTTTTATTTTAATTTATCATTTGAATAATTAACAAAATTATTGAAATAATAACTGAGTTTTCAGGGTGAAAATGATACATATATAACCATATTAACATGTAAAGGAATTTTTTTTATACTTCAACTGTAACATATATTTTTATTCAACTTAATAAATGAAGATCAACTGTTAGTTTTCGTAATTTCTAATGTCTTGAAAATTAAAAAAAAAAATTAGATTTTTAATATATATGGATAGTATAAAATTCATGACAAAATGAGTATATACTGAGTTTAATATATATGGATACTATAAAATTCATGACAAAATGAGTATACATTGAGTGAGAGTAATGATATCTATTATAATTGGAATATATAAGAAATTTTAATTCTTTAACATTGTAATATTATTATATTAATAAATTAATTGCTATATCATTAATTATCATAACAATTTAAATAAAAAAACTAATAGAATTGCTTAAATTAGTGTCATTGAAAAACTAGAAAATCAAATTAATACTCAAAATGATTTTAGTCTACGGGATTGATAGAAACTAAATTACTAAATGAGTGATAAATAAAATACATATTTAGTTACAAAAAAAATATACTTAAAAACTTGTTCAAAAATAGCCATAGAGGTTTGGGTTGACGTTTCAAATACTAGCTGTAGTTGTTAATATAGAATGCCTTGAAGATAATTGTTGTAATGATATAAATATTACAAATCTTAATATATTTAATAAAATATTATATTTTGACCTCTTTATGTATCTTATCTTAGATAAAATCCTTGAAAATAAAATTATGTATAAATAAATTATAATGAAGAATATAATTGTGAGATAATTTATACCTATAATTATAATTTCTAAATATCCTTGGTTGTAAAATAACTAAGAAAATAATATATCAATTATTCATAAGCAAAGTTGTATATGTTATGTTATATTCTTTAGAAGAATGCAGGAATCTCATATACTGTTTGATATGGAGATATCTGGACAAATATATGGGTATATATTAGACAACATATGATTAGATTGATCCAATGTGAGAAACCCTATGGATTGTTAACATATACCAATAAACTTCTCATATGAAATGGGGTGTAAGTGATCCTCGAATTTGAGATCAACATAATATCTTATGTATAGAGTTGTGTATTTTGATTTTATTTTAGGCTTGCACAATTAAAGAATATATATGAATAATTTTAGATATACCACAAAGTACACGAAGATAGTAATTGATCAAGATGAAACTCACCCTTCTTAGTAACAAAGAAAAAATATTCTAAAGATGTTTTGATATTTGTACTATGGTCAAAATCCTATGTTTATGTATTGATTGATATATAAAAGAAGTTTTATTTATGATCAATTAATGATACATAGAAGGAATTTTATGTATAAATGACCGTGAGATAGCATATGATCAAAATACAACCTAGATTGGACATTTATGGGGTTGATACTTAAACCATACCCTAAGTTCAATTAGAATATCAAAAGATAAAGGGATTGAATTATATGCTAACACTTTATCACAAAAGGTTTTAATTTCCAAAAAACTATTCCTAACATTTGGGTGGTTATGATGCTTTGCTAGAAACTAAGCTTGATCTATGAATTTATTTAAATAAATTTGAGAAATTGTGTTTAAATTAAAAAGAGTTTTAATTTAATCAAGTTTATAAAAGCTTGTGAACAAAATCATTGCCAACATGCATAGAAACCTAACACAATAGAATCTCCTTAATCCAAAGTAAAATAAAATGTTAGAATGCAAAATGTTGTGAATTCAAGAGTTAAATTAAATAAACATCTTGAAAATTTAAAATAATTAATTAAGTGTTATAATATGATTAGAAGTGTTAATTATTCAAAGATTAATAATTCTAATGAAGATTATAATTATTAAATAGTAGTAAATTTCCACAATTGATATTCAAATGTTGGAGAACATTTATATTAACATTTGAGGAGATTTAGAGTAGAGGAATGGTTCCTCACTTAGAAATTGTTCTAGATTAATTAAAACAATTAGAAGATAATTACAAAATAGAGTTTATGAGTATGGATTCATAGGAAAATATTTGGCCTTATTGGACATGAAAGAGGGAGCATTAGGTTAAGGAGTATAGATTCCTTGGGTCTAAAGAGGTTGTACGGCTATAAGTGGATGACACAAACAAGGGGCAATCTTAGCTTATGCATCACTTATGAAGCCTCCCTATTCTTACTTGTGCAGCAAACTCCTTTATTTAATAATAAGAAAAGCCAAACTGAAATAAAAGTTTTTAGCCCTAACACATGTGCTATGCACTAACTCTCTGTGATCTCACTCATCTCCTATTTGCATTTAAACACTTAAGTACCCTAGTAAATTTTGATTCCTTTGAGAGCTAACATATCTTAAGCGAAGTGGTTAATTTTCTTACTCTACTAATCATTGAAACTTAGTGAAAGCTTTGAATCAAACTAGTTCATATGGATCATTATTAGTGTTGGAGATCAAATTTGAAGAGAGCTAACATATCTTAAGCTAAGTGGTTGATTTTCTTACTCTACTAATCATTGAAACTTAGGGGAAGCTTTGAATCAAACTAGTTCATATGGATCATTATTAGTGTTGGAGATCAAATTTGAATGAGTTGTTTGAACATAATTTGAAGGAGTTGATTGTGTGGCTTGTTTGTGGAAATACTTGGAGAACTTAGTTTTGAAGATTGAGGATTCCAAGAATAACTTTTGAAAATGTATAATTTAAATTGTCACCTTAAGGTTTATTTGAATTATATCTTACTTTATGAATTAATTCATAATAACATGATCCATATTTAGGAAAAATTTTAAATTTTTGTTGCATAGACTTGATCCATATGATTGGCATATTGATATGCTCAAATTTGATTTTCCAATAATGGTATTAGAGTCTGGTTGTTTTCTATTAATTTATGATTAAGGATTTGATTGTTATGGTAATAATGGAAACTATATGCATGTTGTAATTTGGTTCCATAAGATCAAAGTTTCAAACTACAGATTTTTTTTTTGTAGAAAATTTTTCAAAATACAGTATGATTGGATTTACACTTTTGAATGAAAAATATATTAAAAAGGAATCGATTAACCAGCTGGTTGAGTAAGGAGTTGCACAACCAGCTAACTAGTCGTGTATGGTGGTTGGCCAACCAATAAGCTAGCCGAACTAGCTAGCCATAGTTGTAGGTTAGACAAGTTTTCAACCACCACACACAGTGCATCTAGCCACCTTGATCGATAGTGATAATCACCAATCAGTCCCTTGATTGATTGTAATAATAATTAATTAGTCTTATGATTTAATTATACAAATTGGAGGAAATTAATTGTAATTACAACCAATTTTAAAAAACTTACCTAAATTATGTTTACCTTAACTTTAAAATTAATTTGAATTTGATTGCAAATTGCTTAGAAATAATTTTGGAAACTTTCCTTTGATTATATACTTGGTTCCAAAGTTTTGAAAAGTAACATAAAATTGACTAATTGATTGATTTTAGAATGAATGATGATTAGTTTCCAAAATAGATTAATTGTGATGTTTCATGATGAAATTAGATTAGTTAACTTATTTAAATTAAGAGTTAATCAAATAACTTGAGACATGTATAAACATAATTTGAATCGAATAGTTAATGTTCTATGCTTTTTTGTCCTATATGCCTCATATATATACTTGCATGCATGGAAAGATGATTCTGGACTAAAGGTTTTATAATTGTAATGTATATTCTATTTTTGGGAATTTGTATTAACTAAGGCCTACGTGTCCTGCTTTTTTCTCTACTTCTGAATGTAAAATTCTCTTCTCATCTTACTTCTTTTGAATATAACTTAATGTTTCTTCTATAAGATACAATTAGTTACATAGGATAGAAATTAGAGAATTTTATTTTCTTTTCAAAGAAAAAAGGAGGCACCCAAGTGAGATGTGTGGTAAGAAGCATATCACATAAAGATTCTTCCTTTTTATAGCTTAAAGGAATAATTTAAATGGTTCATAATCATCTTATATATGTTATGCATGCATGTGATTTATATGTATGATATAAATGGTGATATATGTATAACATAGACTAGTAAACGTATGCATGTATAAGATTTATATCATTATATGAATAGGGTGTATGTATGACGTAGACTATTGTGTGACACCTATAATAATTAAGCCTCAAACTAACTAAAAGATCCCTCACTAATTTAAGTTGCATGTTAAGAACATGATCCAATACCACCCACGAAAATAATGATAACTAGATATCGATTTCATGATAACTTGTTAGTTTCTGTCAAGGTTATGTTACATCTGTCATGTTATCATTATTTGATTATGTATAATATTTTTGTTTGATGGTTTCAACTTAACAAACATGTATCGTTTAGAATGACCTTTGTTCGATTGATTTTATAATATTTGGGTGAAATTAGGTTTCACTTTGAATGTTATAAACAAGGAGTTGTTTAATGTTGTTTGACGTGATAGGTAATAAATGACAAAAAGTTATCAACTTAAAGATTAGGAATTACATGGAGATGTAATTGACAAGGAGTTGTGTATCTAGTCTAGTTTATTTAGATTCCTTGCCCTTCATCAAGTTCAAGTAACTTAGATTGAGATATTAATCTAGTATGATTATTATCTAACGTGATAATTTGATTATAAGATAAAGGATCATTAGAAATGAAGAAAATACTAAGAGTCCATTTTATTAAAGTCCATATAAAATTAATTTTATGCTTAGATATTAATCTTTTTATTCTTATTGAATGTTTTTAAAATAATGAATAACATTTCCTTAAGAAGTATTCTGACTGATAATGAAGTAACTTGGCCAAATTACATGAACTAGTTATGGAGCTTAAAGATTGTCCTTAAGTAAGTATGCAAGTTTTCACTTTGATGCTTACTTGAAATACAAAGAAGACGATGAACAAGCAATATGTTTAATGTTGGCTTCAATGTCTCTTATGCTTAAAAAACAACATGAGAATGTGACACCCTCTAAGATGATTATGCATTTGTTGGAGTTATATAAAGGCTGTGCTTATGTTAAGAAATATCAAGCATTTTGAGAATTGTTCAACAATAAGATGACTAAGGGATCATCTATTGTAACTCATGTGTTAAAGATGATCAGGCTAATAGAGAGATTGACCTAACTCAACCATGTGATTGACAATGATCATGTAGTGAATGTCATATTGCATTTTCTTCCTAAGTCATATGGGTAGTTTATCATGAACTTTTTCATGAAAAAGATTGAGGTTTCTCTCACAAAGTTACTCAGTATGTTTAAAACTACTAAATTGACTTACAACAAGAAACAACTTGTACATGTGGTCAGCACCTCTTCTAAGCCAAAAAAGGGAAAGAAAAAAGAGCTCAAGAAGAGTTCTAAGGCTAAGTCCAGGGTTAAAAAATCTAAAGGAGGTGTACAAAAGAAGACAGAGAGTGCCTCAAAGGTATCTATTACCATTATAGAGTATAAGGCCATTGGAAGAGAAATTATAAAGTTTATCTCAAGACTGTGAAGCAAAAGAAGCTTGGAAAAGCTTATACTTCAAGTATTTTGTGATTGAGATAAACTTGTCTTATTGTTTAGTTGATTCCTGGGTATTAGATACTGGTTATGATTCACACATTTGTAATGACATATAGACATTGAGAAACAATAGAAGGCTGCAAAAAGGTGAAGTAGACTTATGTGTAAGGAATGGAGCAAAAGTTACTGTTATTAGTGTAGGAACATACCTTTTAAAATTGCCTACGAGGCTTAATTCTAGAACTTAATAATTGTTATTATATTCTTGTAATTTCTAAGAATATTATTTCTGTTTCTTATTTAGACCAAGAGGGATTTGTTTTTACCTTTAAGAATAAAAGTTGTTTTTTTTTTCACATGGTGGCATGTTTTATGGTAATGGCAAACTTATTAATAAATTATATGTTTTAGAATTAATAATCATAAATAAGAAACCAAAGTTTAATGAATCCATGAAATCATCCTATCTTTGGCATTATAGACTTGGTCATATTAATGAAACTAGAATCATAAAATTACATAAACAAAAATATTTGGATACATTTGATTATGAATCATATGAAACTTATGAATCATATCTCGTTGGGAAATATAAATAAGAAGCCTTTTACTAGAAAGGGTGAACATGCCAAAGAAATGCTAGAGTTAATACCTAGTGATATATGTAGTCTAATGACCACCCTAGTCAAATAAGGATTTTCCTACTTCATTACCTTTACCTATGGTTACTCTAGGTATAAGTATGTGAATTTAATGAAATACAAGTCTAAAGCTTTTGAAAAGTTTATAGAATTCAAATTTGAAGTAGAGAAACAAACCAGGAAAAGTATTAACACACTTAGATCAGATCGAGGTGCAGAATACTTAAGTCAAAAATTTACGAATCATTTAAATAATTTGGAATTCTTTCACAATAGACTTCACCTACAATGCCACAAATGAGTAGTATTTTAGAAAGGAAAAACTATGCCTTGCTTGATATAGTATATTCCATCATGAGCTTTGTAACTTTACCTATCTCTTTCCAGGACTATAGTTTAGAAACTGTTGTATATATCTTTAATCATATCCTATCAAAGTTATTGATAAAACATTATATGAGTTATAGTTTGGGAAGAAATCAAGGCTTTCACACATGAAAATTTAGAGATATTTTGCTTATGTGAAGCAAATCATCACAGACAAGTTAGAATTTAAGAGTGATAAATATTTATTTATGAGATACCTTAAGGAAATGAGGGGTTACTATTTTTACCATCCTATTAAGCAAAAGGTGTTTGTCTCAACAAACAATGCCTTCTTGAAAAAGAAGTTTATCCTTAAAAAGGCTAGTAGGAGTAAAGTAGAATTTGAAGAAGTTTAAGAGCCACAAAATGATATAGATATGGTTAATAATGAGCTTGATCAAGTATCTCAAGGAGTTAAGATAAGTAATCAAGCTTAAAGTATACATGTACTTCAGAGATTTAGTACGAAGAATCATGAACCTAAAAAATATAGTTTTCTCATTACATAAGAGGATGACAATGAGCCTACTAGTTACCAAGAAGCAATATCAAATATTGATTTCTTAAAGTGACATGAAACCATGAAATTTGAAATGGATTTAATGCATGAGAACAAAGTATAGGACTTAGTCATTGCACTCAAAGGAATAAAATATATCAAGTGCAAGTGGGTTTTTAAAGAAAGACAAATGCAAAATGGCAAGATACAAACCTACACAGTTAGCTTGGTGGTAAAAGGTTATAAACAAGTTTAAGGAGTTAGCTTTTATGAAACATTTTCACAAGTTACCATGTCGAAGTCCATTAGAATTTTATTTGTAATAGTTGTATACCATGACTAAGGGATTTAACAAATGAATGTCAAAACAACTTTCCTCAATGGAAACCTAAAAAGTATGAATATATGATATAACTTGAAGGTTTTATGTCTAAGACCAAACCCTTCAAGATATGCAAGCTAAAGAAGTCCATTTATGGATTAAAGCAAGCTTCAAAGCTAGAAAATCCATTTTAATAAAGCAGTTAAATTGTTTGATTTTATCAAGAATGTTGATGAACCATGTGTGTATAAGAAAGTTGGTAGGAATGCGGTTGTGTTTCTATTGTTGTATGTAGATGATGTACTACTTATAGGAAACAACATTCCTATGTTATAATCTGTTAAATTATGATTATTCAAGACATTCTTCGTGAAGGATTTGAGAGAAGCAAGCTTCATTCTGGGTATCAAGATATATAGAGATAGATTGAAAAGGTTGCTCAGCCTCTCCCAATCTATGTACATAGATAAGATGTTAAAGAGGTTTAGCATGGATGGGTCTAAGAAGGGATTTTTACCCATGTCTCATGGTCTTCACTTGTCTAAGAGTAGTGTCCTAAGATGTAAGATGAATAGACACACATGAATAAGATTCTTTATGCATCAACAATAGGATTAATCATGTATGTCATGTTATATACATGACTATATGTCTCTTATGCATTAAGTGTGACTAGTAGATATCAAGCCAATCTAGGTGAAAAACATTGAATGTAGTTAAGAACATCCTTAAGTAATTGAGATGATGTAAAGATATCTTTTTGATATATGGAGGAGACCATGATTCAAGAATCAGGGGTTTCACAGATGCAAGCTTTCATTCATATCAGGATGATTACAAATGACAGTTAGGATTTATATTTATTTTTAATAGAGGTGTCATATGTTGAAAAAGTTTCAAGTAAGATACCACAACACTTTCTACAATCTTAGCCAAGTACATTACTACTTTAAAAGTAGTAAAGAAAGTTGTTTGGATAAAGAAATTCATCACTAAAGTAGGAGTGGTTCCTAACATTGTTAATCCAATATAATTCTATTGTGATAACAATAGAGCTATAGCACAAGCCAAGGAACTGAGGTCTCATCAAAGATTGAAACACGTTATAAGGCATTACCATCTGATTAGAGAGATCATAGAGTGCAACTTAATAATAATAGAATAAATTACCATAGATGAAAATGTAGCTAATCCCTTTACTAAAGCTCCGCCTAACATAAGCTTGAATGTCATTTATAAAAAATTGATATTAAAAACAAAGGTCTAGGTTAAGCGGGAGATTTTTAGTATAAGATGCCCTAGAGACAATTGTTATAATGGCATAGATACTATATATCTTAGTATATTTAATAAAATATTATGTTTTGGCATCTTTATCAATTTAGTCTTAAATATATGTATGTTAGACATATGTATAGTATTGACAGTAAAATTTAGTTTAGTGAATCCAAATCTTCGTCAACCCGAATAGTTCTTTAACACTCCAAACTGTAAGCTGATAACTTGAGTTTAAATAGAAAAGAGAGTGAGAAGGAGGAAGAACAATGCACACAAAAGCTTTTATCATGATTTGGCTAAAGCCAGTATGGCTCCTATGTCCACAGTAGTTTGTATTTTCTGTAATACGGTAGTTTCTCTATTTAGTTGAATAGAGTTATAGTATTAGTGCTCTCTCACTATGTAAGTGCTCTCTCACTATTTTAGCAGAGTGTTTGCATGAAATTTCTTACTTACTTCTTATAATAATCCCCCATTCTATTTATAGAAGTAGTGAGGATTACAAGTGTAATTTGATAAATAGCAAGGTTATTATTTCCACCACTATAGGTAATTAATGCTTGGAATAAGGTAATAAATGTCGGGTAAATCAATATCAGACTGTTGGGGGTTGATGTATCGATTTTGGGGGCTAACCTGTCAGTTGGGAATATGTGTCATCAGCTACTGACTAGACTTCCATAATTACGCTTAGCTTGCTATCTTAGTGACCAGAGGTTATGTTGAGTGACTTATTTTGGGCAATGAATTGGAACTCATTTCTAGCAAGTTGAGGTTGCTGTCTTGGCCTCGCCCTGCGTCTTGAGGCTCCCAATTGGTGAGCTGATGTCTTCGTTAAGTGACCTCAGTTTCTTGGATGGTCTGGGCCTTTTCTTATTGGACTTATCTTCTATTGGGCCTTTGTTATCCCAATTTACATTGTCCAAAAAATACCTACAACCTAAGTCCCCAACTCTCAATTCATTTTGTAGACTGAGAGTTGTTGTTTGTTAGTAAAGTCTTCCCTTATAGTCTACAACATTGTCAAGTCTCTGCGCTTAGTCTGTCGTGTTATTATTTCAGACTTCAATCTTTCACTTTACCTGTACTAGGCCATACTTCTGCTGTATATGTTTTATAGCCCTTGGCATGGCAATCATGTTCCCCTCTGGATCATTTGATCAAAAATAGTTTAATATCCTTTGGACTCTTTTGTGAGCTCGAACTGGTCTATATAAGGCATGGAAGGCCCCTTTCCTTGCTTCAAAGGATAACTGATGGGTATATTGATTGAGGCCCCCATATCTCTGAAGTTTTGGCCTTCGGTGAAATGCTCTAGGGCATGTATGGCATGCTATATGGGATTACAAGGTGTGTATGACCTGCTGCATGTGGTTCCCACCGGGTATCCTTTTTTGAGGGGTATGGGAATTTTTTCATAACTTCCTCATGGTGCTAACAAGTTTAGCTCCTCCTTTTTTGCTCTTTTATCCTCTGGCGAGCTAATCGTTTAGTTTTTTCAAGTACCTAGGAGTTGTAAGGCTGAGGGAGGAGCTTTTAATTTGGAAAAAGGATAAGAAAGAGGAGCCAAAATTGTCAGGCTTGCTTGTTGACTCTGCAGCTTGTTAGAATTCAGGCCTTCCAACTCTATTCCTTTGCCTAATTGCATGGTAACATTGGGCGTCCCCAAGCCTCTGAGTAGCTTTATGAAGCTGAATGATGCTTTCCTTACTCAAGAGGACTAGGGGAAACTTGTGTAGCCACTCTACTTGCCCCAAATGCTATTTCTCTCACTTCAAGCACCTCAAGCATGTTCAATTTGGACAATCCATTAGCTCGAGTGGAAGTTGAGAAAGGTTTGGAGTAGCTTGGCCTGCTCATGGATCTCGCGGTTCACTAAGATTTAACTCTTCCTCAGTCTATTGTAGGCTTGTTTTGATTTGTACCCTTGATCTTTCATGTAAATTTACCCCATTGAAAGAGGCTTTGTAATAAAGCTTTATGTTTTATTTCTTGTTTTTCCCAAGCACACAACATTAGCAACTTAGTAGGTTGTAGTTGGTAACAAAAATTAGTCCCTGCAAACCATAACTTGGTAATCGTTTGATAAAATAAGTGCTCGTTAGGTCAATCGACCTCAGATAATATTAATTAAATTTATACGAATGGACTCCTGTCAATAAATCATAAGTTAAAGGATATGTGCCATGTTGGATGACCAATCAGTTGTATTAGCTTATCTTAGTTAGCAATGAATTTAGGCACCGAAATGCTATTGTTGGCCATAAGTTTGAGCATCGAAGTACTCGTTAGTATAGGATTGAATGCCCATGTAGGCCACACGTATGTGTCTTTATCTGAGCGAGAGTTTGGTACTAAAGGCACTTCTTGGACATGACTTGTGCAAGAGTTTGGTACGTGGTGAGCACTTCTTAAACGTGAAATTTTGGTATTATCCATGCAAGAGATTGGTGCTAAAGGCACTTCTTGGACATAGCCTGTGCAAGAGTTTAGTGCATGGCTAGCACTTCTTGAACACGGGATTTTGGTGTTGTCTGTGCAGGAGTTTGGTGCTGAAGGAACTTCTTGGATGCGACCCATGTAAGAGTTTGGTACATAGCTAGCACTTCTTAGATGTGGGGTTTTGGTGTTGTCTATGTAATAGTTCAGTGTTGAAGGCACCTTTTGGACGTGGCCTACGTAAGAGTTTGGTACATAGCTAGCATTTCTTGGACATGGTGTTTTGGTGTTGTCCACGTAAAAGTTTAGTACCAAAGGCATTTCTTGGACATGCATGGCTAGCACTTCTTGAACGCAGGGTTTTGGTGTTGTCTGTGCATAAGTTTGGTGCTGAAGGCACTTCTTGGATACAGCTTGCATAAGAGTTTAGTGCATGGTTAGCATTTCTTAGACGTGAGATTTTGGTGTTATTTGTGCAAGAGTTTGTATTGAAGGTACTTCTTAAACACGACCTACACAAGAGTTTGGTGTATAGCTAGCATTTCTTGGATGTAGGGTGAGTTGGGAGTTTAGGTTCGTCATTAGTGATTTGCAATCTTATGGGTTATTTGGCAGGCTCCTACTTGTTTTGTCTGTAATTCTTCAATTTCTACCACTGGCCTATCATAATTACTCTTGCTACTGGTAGTTGTGCTTGCCATGCTATTGCCAGCTTGTCCCCAACATTTGTTGGACATCAGATTATGGGTAACTGATGGGTTCCCAGATCTAATAGTGGCACTGCACATCATATGAGTCGAGGAAACCCTTTTCTCCCTCTCACTTGCCATTTGAAACCTGAAACTCCCAAGCTCTTCCTATTCATTTTCTTTGCCAAATCCTGTGATCGTTCATTGCTTGTCTACTACCACTAGCACCATCTTGATTTCCCAGTTGCTATTTAGGTTTTTTTCAATAGAAAACATTTTTGCATGTGTCTTTGGACTTTCTGCTTTAGTTAATCACGGTAAGTCTTTCCCTTTTTAGCTTATGCTTTTTGAACTTCTTTGCTTTATGGCTTGTGAGACTTGTTTGCCAGTGGCTAAAAAATCTAAATGTTGGCTGAAGTTGTTTGCCTGTGCATTTTCTTTTTGCCTGATTTGATTTATTTGGTTATTCTGTTAGTAGACTCTAAGGCTTTTGATTACCGTTTCAAGTTTTATGTCTGTTTTCTGGATTTGTGGTTCAATCATTAAGTCCCCTTCGACTTTTGGAGTCTAGGTCTTAGACATGGTGACCTGAGGTACACATGGCCTACAGCATAGGAAACTGTTAGCCTTAGTTCTTTAGGTACGGTTTGCCTATAGTGACCTGACCATTCTTTTTCCTTTATGTAGATGGGAATAGGTTATGAACGTCGATGTCACTGAATAAAGAATGATGACAAGCCCGACTATTTGGCACAATAGGCACGACATCTTGATGAAGCGACCTTGAGGAGTGGTGAGGTCACTGGGGATTTTGCTACTCATATAGACCCCGTTGAAGTTCAAGAGGCTGTCACGAGTCAGTAGCCTTCCAATCATCAAGTGCTTAGTATGCATGTTTCATTTATCTGTTATCGCGAGTTCCTGAACATAGTCCGGACATACTGGCTCCACTAAGGATGTTGCATTATGGTGTCCTCTCTAGATGATTATGCTCCTTATCTATCTCGGGGGTTCATCGCTGTCAGCTTTTCGCACCTCATCGCTGGGCTAAGGTTCCTAGTGCATCTGTTAATTTCTTGAATAAAGTTAGACTCAGCCTATTTTAGCTTACTCCGAACTCTTACACCCAACTTATCTCCTTGGCGTTAGTATATTTAAGGAATAATCTCTCACTACCGTCGATCGAGGTCCTTTGCTTCTTGTACAACATTAGGAGTGCGAGCTTAGTGGACGGGATTTATTATCTCTCAGCTCAATTGACCAAGTACAAGAGGATATTGCTGTAGGGGGATGCCAAAAGGAAATCCAATGTAGGAAATTATAAAACTCGTATCTCATGCCTATCCTTGTGGGACTTCAAAAATTCAGTTTTGTCCTCATTCCCAATGAGTGAGTTTAGGACATATGAGTTTAACGACTTGTTCATATTTGTGCATTTGCTTCTCTGATTCTAACTTTTGTCTTATTTTATAGATGGGACTGGTAAACATCTAACTCTGGGGGCTGGGGAACTCGAGGTTTTGAGCAAGATTGCAGCTGCAGAAGTCCTTGAAAATGACTTGGATTCGATGAGAGTCTCTTTTATTCTCAGAAGCTTACTCAGGCTCTAACATAGAGCTTACAAGGGAGATAGGGATCCATCGAGTGAAGGAGGTCGATCTAGCAAATTTTGGGGATTACATGAGCATAATGAAACTTATCCTATTGTTAAGAGCCAACCTTCAACTTTGGCAATAGCTCCATTGCAAGAGCCAATTCCTACTTCGTAGCTTGAAGCAATTACTGCAGCCGATGTTGCCACCCCCTCTGGGCCCTCTGCTAAGAAGTGAAAAATGGACAAAAAGAAGAAGAAGGTTGTTGCAAGTAAGTGAGTGACTCTAGAGGTCGAGGTCATGGAGCAACCTACTAGGCCCAACTAAAAAACTAAGGAGTACCTCAATGTCTTCGTGGACAACATCGATGTGATCTTGAGGCCTCGCAATAGGATCCAAGTGTTAGAGTCATAGGATTTCACTACTAGTGGATTAATTAGCTACGCATCTCATCATGGCCTAGTGATACGTGGAGTCCTTTTATCCTAGTTTTTCAACTTTCTTCATATTCTAATTTGGTTATATGGCTCTCCAGAACTTGTTAACAATGGTGAAGTTGGATGAGATGCTTCGGGCCCAGAAGGAGGAGAAGGTGAAGCTCATGGATGAGCTGGCTGTTGTCTCTATTGAAGTACTAGAGTTGAGGAAAAAGGTCAAGGATGCTGAGGTTGCCCTGTCTTGTGAAGTGACAAATCACGAGGCTGTTACATTGAACCTTGGTAAAACAATTAACAATCTGACCAAAATGAGGATTGACCTAGACTTGGCTCATAAACATGCTAAGCGGGCAGTATAGCGGGCTGAGATTACGGAACAACGAGCTAGGTTGGTAGATGGAGCAGCAGGCAAGGATAGTGGAGCAATAGGCTGAGAACACTTTGAAGGAGCTGGAGATGGCCAAGAAGAAAGCTGCTCTTAAGAAGGAGGAGGTTGCCAAAGTTAAGACAGAGACTGCCTTACTAGTTATGGAAGCAATAGAGAAGGCAGAGTCTAAGACCAATGCCTCTTTTCTCTACACCCTATAGGAGCAGCATCTAGAGCTGGACTTCTCCTTTCAGTAAAGAGGCTCTTGAGACTGTAGAATGCTTCAAGAAGAGGGCTGCTAAGGCTAAGTCTTCTAGAAAAGGTGCAGGATCTGCAGTTAAAACTCCTTCTGCTGAAGGTGCTCCCCAAAAAGAAAACAGCTCGCCAGTTGCGAAAGTCATTGGTGACTAAGTGGCAGATACCCTGGAGCTCTTCCTATTGACTCTTTGCCTCAAGAAGGCCTAACTCCCAAAGCTCCAATTCCTTAGGCCATAACTTTTTGTATCTTTGTGTGTGTGTTTTTTTTTTAACTTTGAAATGAATCTTCAAACTTTGGATGAGTTAACTTTGTTGAAGTAAGACTGAATGAATTCTCATTTGCTTTCCTTGACTTCCTTGCTCAAATACATCAGGCTCCATAAACTTGTGTAAGGACGAATACTCAGTAGACTGCTTCAATTAATACTCCTCATATAATACATCACTTGCTTCTCATGTAAGACTTTATTAAGACTTTTATTTAGAAACAAATATAAAAGTTCAAAGAATTACTTGAATGTTTACACTTATTTTTGAACAATTTTTACAAATATTGGGGGTCTTTATTGATAATAACGGTAAAGATACTCAATATTCCAAGATCGAGGGAACTTTATCCCATCCATGTCTACCAAATGATAAGCTCCATGGCCAATAACTTTCTTAATGATGTACTGGCCTTCTCAGTTTGGCATTAAGGTCCCTTCGTTGGCCTTGTGAATGCCAGGAAGGATAAGACGTAGAATGAGGTCACCAGGTTTGTAGCTCCGAGCTCGAACCCTTTGGTTGTAATATCTCGTGACCCATTATTGGTAGGTTATGACCCTGAGGTGAACTTTCTCCCTCATTTCTTCTATAAGATCTAGATTCGTGGTAAGTAGTTGGTTATTATCCTCTGGATTAAAGGTAATCCTCCGATGTGATGCCACTTCAAGTTTTACTGGGATTATCACTTCGTATCCGTATACCATCGAGAATGGGGTCTCTCTTGTGGCATTGTAGGGTATGGTTCTGTAGGCCCAAAGCACTTTCGATAGCTCATCCACCCATGCTTGCTTCTTGGCTTCCAATCTTTTCTTCAAGATCTGTTTAACGATCTTGTTAACATCTTTAACTTGCCCGTTGGCCTACAAATGGTCTACAACTGAGAAACTTTTCATAATCTTAAGATCATCATAGAACTTGAGGAATTGCTCGTTATTGAATTGAGTCCCATTGTCAGTTATAATTTGCTGGGGACTCCAAATCTGCAAATGATGTTGTTCTATACAAATTTTTCTATCTTTGTAGAAGAGATCTTTGCAAGCTCCTTTGCCTTTGCCCATTTGGTAAAGTAATCTACAACCATTACTATATGCTTGCAATTTCCACGAGTTGTAGGGAGTGGTCCTACTAAGCCTATGCCCTAGATTGCAAAGGGCCATGGACTAACCATTTGTTGCATGTAGGCTAGCGGGGCTCACAGGATCTTTGCGAATCTTTGATATTTATCACACCTCCTGATGAGTTCAATTGTATCCTGTTTTATCACAGGCTAATAGAATCCTTGCCATAAAGCCTTTTAAGCTAAAGTTAGCCCTTCAACATGGTTTCCACAATGGCCAGCATGGATTTCTTCAAGGAAGGTATCGTAATCAAGGCCATAAATACATCTTAAGAGTAGGGTTAAGAACCTTCTTTTATACAACACATCATCATAGATGCAATATCTAGCCACCCAAGCTTGCAATCTTCAGGCCTCAAGCTTATCTTATGATAGTTTGTCATTTTGTAGATAGTTCAGGATTAGGTTCATCCAGGAACTCGTGGTCCTGGTAATTGTCATCAAAGCATCTTTTTGTTCTATGCTCGAGGATGGGAGGAATTCTATTACAATCACCTCCATAAAGTAATCATCCTTGGTCGTGGTTAGGCGAGCCAAGGTATTAATGTGTGCATTCTAGGCTCGTGGTATTTGGTTAACCTCATAATGCTAAAATGACTTTAGCAATTCCCGGACTTTCTGCAAGTAGGTAGTTATCTTTAACCCTCGAGTTTGGTACTCTTCTCGCATATGGCAGACAATGACCTGAGAATCACTAAAAATTTTCAATCTTTCAGCTCGCACCTCTTTGGCCAGTCGGAGTCCGACTAGCAAAGCTTCATACTTGGCTTTATTGTTCATGGCCTAAAAACCAAACCTTAGCATGCAAAGGATTTTGTGCTTTTTTGGACTGATAAAGAGCACCCCTGCCCTGACCTTTTGTTCACTTGATGACCCGTCAATGTACAGTTCCTAACTTGGAGCTTCTGATCTTTCCACTTCCTCTTGCATAGGTTCAGTGAATTCTGTTATGAAGTCTACTAGAGCTTGCCCTTTGCTCACTGTTTGGGCTTATATTTAATTTCAAACTGAGCTTGCTCAATTGCTCATTTGGGGAGACATTCTAAGACATCTGTCTTTTGTAGGACTTGTCTGAGTGGGAATTGCGTCAATACTTCTATACTGTGTGCTTGGAAATAAGGTCGTAGCTTTCTTAAGACAACTACTAGGCAAGTTTCTCCATTGGCGAATACCTTGTCTCCACATCCAGTAATTTTTTACTCACGTAGTAAATGGCAAACTGAGCTCTACCTTCTTCTCAAATTAGAGTCATACTGAGGGCGTATTGGGATACTCCCAAATAGATGATTAACTTCTCGCCTTCTCTTAGCTTTGATAGAAGGGAAGCTCACCCAAGATACTATTTGAGCTACTAGAAAGCAATTTTTCATTGCTACGTTCTTTCGAATCTCTTTGCCTTTTTTAAGACGTCAAAGAAAGGGACACATTTATTTGTGGCTTTGGAGATAAACCTGCTTAGCACCATGGCTTAGTCATTCAAACTCCAGACATCTTTAGGCCTAGTGGGGGATCTTATGTCAATGAGAGTTTTGATCTTTTCAGGATTTGCCTCAGTCCCTCTGTTGTTCACTTTGAAGCCAAGAAACTTTTCAGAAGTGACCCCGAATTCCTTTTTATGTAGGTTCAGCTTCATTCGGTACTTTCTTAGGATTTCAAACATTTCCTCTAGGTCACAGACATGGTTGGCGACTTGCTCAGACTTCACTAACATGTCATCCACGTACACCTCTATTATTTTCCCAATTTGATCTTTGAACATCATGTTCACTAACCACTGATAGGTTGCCCTTGCATTCTTTAGCTTGAAGGGCATCACTTTGTAACAATAGAATCTATGATCGGTGATGAATGAGGTGTGCTCTTCGTCCTACGGGGCCATGGGAATCTGGTTATATCCCAAGTAAACATCCATAAAGCTTAGGAGTTCATGTCTTGCTGTTGCATCCACAAGCTGATTAATCCTCGACAGAGAGAAGCTGTCATTCGAGCATGCCTTATTAAGGTCAGTGAAGTTAATGCAAGTTCTCCACTTTCCATTTTTCTTCTTTACAAGAATAGGATTGGCCACCCAAGTGGGATAGTGTGCTTCCCAGATAAACTTATTCACTAGGAGCTTATCCACCTCCTCCTTTAATGCCTCGTACCATTCGACGGTCATTGGCCTTCGCTTTTGGTGAACTGGCTTATGGCGAGGATCAATATTTAATCTATACGACATGACCTTCAGGTCAATCCTAACCATTTCTTCATGGTTTTAAGTGAAGACATTAAGATTTGCTTTGAGAAACTCTGTTAACTTTGTCTTCGCGCCTGGGGAAAGATTTTTTTCCTAATTTGAGGCATTTTTCAATGTCTGCCTCTCTGACTTGAACCTCATTAAGTTCTTTCGTCAGACTAATTGTCCTTTCAACATCTACTTCACAAGGATCCAAGTCATAGCTTATGCCAGTTGAGCTTATGGGTCGTGGCTCTCCTTCGAAGACCACAACAATCTTCTTTCTCTTTTCCCCCCTTTCAACTGCATCTTTATAGCATCGTCAGGCCACTTCTTGCTCTCTTCGCACACATCTAACTCCATTCGGGGTTGGGAACTTGATGGTGAGCATTTTGGGTGATATGACCATGTCTAGGTCATTCATCATTGGTTGCCCTAATACCACATTATAGGCTGATGGAAAGTCAATGATAAAAAAGTCAGCCAGGGTACTGGTTTCATAGCCCAAATCTCTCAGGGTTATAAAGAGCCTAATTTGCCCCACCAGGACTACTGCATCTCCCATGAAGCCAAAAAGAGGTTCTGGGGAAGGTTTGAGTTAGTTAAGGTTTATGCCCATATGGTCCAAGCACTGTCAGCACATCACATTTACTGAGCTGCGTGTATCTACCATAATTCTCTGCACCTTAGCATTACTGATTCTAGCTCAAATGACTACAACGTCGTTGGGGGCTGATGTGTCGCTTTTGGGGGTTGACCATCGATTGGGAATATGTGCCATCAGCTACTAACTAAACTTCCACAATTACGCTCGGCTCATTATCTCAGCGACCTATTTTGGCTAACGAACTGGAACTCATTTTTAGCGAGCTAAGGTTGTTATCTTGGCCTCGCCTTACATCCTAGGCCTTGCGGTTGGTGAGCTGGTGTCTTCACTGAGTGACCTCAGTTTCTTGGATAGTTTGGGCCTTTTTTTATTGGACTCATATCCTTTTGGGCCTTTGTTAGCTCAATTTGCATTGTTTGAAAAATACCCACAACATATATTATCTTGGATAAAGTTCTTGAAAATATAATTGTGTACAAATAAATTACAATAGAGATTGTAATTATGAGATAATTTGAACATATAATTATAATTTCTAAGTATCCTTGATTATGGAATAAATGAAAAAACATGATATCAATTATTCATAAGTAAACCACCATATATTATGTCACATTCTAGGGAAGAATGCAGTGATCTAATTCACAACTTGATATAGAGATATTGGGACAAACATATGGATATACGCTAGAGAATATATGACTAGGTTGACCCACCATGAGAAATCATATAGATTGTTAAATGGGCTTCTCATATGAAAGGTGGTATAAGTGATCCTTAGACTTTGATATTAACATAGTATCTTATATTAGAAATTATGTACTTTGATTTTATTTTAGGTTTACACTCTTAAAGAGTATATGTGAATAATTTTGGGTAAACTATGAAGTACATAAAAGTAATGATTGATTAAGATGGAATTCATCTTCCTTGGTAACAAAAGAAAGATATTCTAAAATTGTTTCTACATTTATGTTATGATCAAAGTCATAATCTTATGTATTAATTGATACGTAAAAAAAGTTTTATGTATAACCGATTAATGATACATAAAAAGAGTTTTATGTATGAACGATTATAAGATAATATATAGCCAAACATATAACCTATATGGGACATTTATAGGGTTGACACTTGAACTATACCCTAAGTTCAATTGGATTATCAAGAGATGAAAAGATTGAATTACACATTAATGCATTGTCATGAAATATTTTGATTTCCACAAATCTATTCCTAGTATTGGGTGATAATGATACTTTGTTGGAAGTTAATCTTGATCTATGAATTTGATTGAATAATTTAGAGAAATTGTGTCTAAATTAAAAGGAGTTTTAATTTAATTAAGCTTATAGAAACTTATAAACAAATTCATTACTAACATGTATAGAAACTTAACACACTAGAATCTTTTTGATCCTAAGTCAAAGGAAAGGTTAGAATGTAAAATGTTATGAATTTAAGAATTAAATTGGGTGAACATCTTGAAAATTAAAAATGATTAGCTAAGTATTCTAATGTGATTAGAAATGTTAATTAATCAAAGATTTAATAATTCTAATAGATATGATAATTATTAAATAATAGCAAATTTTCATAGTTAATATTTAAATGTTGAAGAACATTTATATTAATATTGGAGGAATCTAAAGTAGAGGAATGGTCCCTCACTTAAAAATTGTTTCAAATTAATTAAAACAATTAAAGAATGATTAAAAAAGAGAGTTTATGAGTATAAACTCATTGGAAAGTATTTGGGTTTGTTAGATACAAAGGAGGAAGCATTAAATTAAAGAATATGGACTTCTTGAGCCTAAGGGTTTTCATGGCTTCAGCTATGAATGGATGACAACAAGCCAGGGTAGCCCTAGCTTATGCGTCACTCATGAAGCCTCACCACTTTTGTTTATGCTCAAAACTCTTCTATTTAAGGAGAAGGAAAGCTAAATCGAAACAAAAGTTTTCAGCACTAATACATATGTTGTGTGCTAATTCTTTCTTATCTCTTCTTTACATTTAAACACTCAACCGTGTCCTAGTGAGTTGTAATTCCATGGAGAGTTAGCATTTTTTAAGTTGAGTGGTTGACTTTCTTACTCTATCAATCACCGGAACTTGGTAGAAGCTTTGAATCAAATTGGTTTGTGTGAATTATTGTTGGTATTGGAGATTAAATATGAATGAGCTGTCCAAACACAATCCAAAAGAGTTAATTGTGTGGCTTATTAATGAAAATACTTGGAAAACAATTTCAATTTTGAAGATCAAAAATACTAAAAATAACTCTCGATAATATATAATTGAAATTACTATCTTAAAGTTTATTTAAATTATATCTTATTTTATGAATTAATTAGTAAAACCATGATTTGAGTTTATTTTTTTTTAAATTTTCACTGTATATATTTAATATATATGATTGGTTTATTTAATATGCTTAAATATAATTTTCCCAATAGAAGTATCCTTTTATGTTGCTGGTTGTCTTTCAACCTTATGTGTTTTTGAGTAAATCTGAATCAGGAAAGAATTGAAATGATTGTAGCTTCTGTTTTATGCAGATATAAAGTGACAAAACAAGATTTCTAAAACAATATGCAAACCAGAACTGCAAAGTGAGATTTGAGAAAGAGAAAGAATACAAAAAGAATGATATTAAATGTTGTTTAGCATATCAATAGGATAATTGATTCTATTAAATTTATTTTATGCTTGATAATATTTTTTATAATTAATTATTTATAATATATTATTATTTAAATAATATGTTAAAAACTCCCTTTTAGCATTAAAAAACTAAAAAATGATAAAAAAAAAAGAGAGAGAGGAGAAAGTCATGTTGTTATGGTTAAAATAAGGACAATAAAACCAAAAAAAAAAAGTAAAATTAATGTGAAAACAAATCTTAATATTTATCTTTTTATTATTTCGATTAAAATAAAAAGTATTGAAAATAATTTTTTTGTTTAAACAAAATTATTATTTATAATCAATCATTAAATATTTTTAAAAATACAATTAAATATCTTTTAAAAAAACGTAGTTAATTATTTGGTAATGTAAATTATTGAAAATTCTAGCCTTTATACCACCTTTACACTAAAATTGAAAAAAGGTATTACGTACTCACAAATGATCTTTTTGTAAAAACCGGACGATGGATCATCGAATAACAAGAAGTCACGCGTTTTCAGTAATCAGGGACGCTAAATTCACTATGGCATCATTACCGCGTGTCGCCTGTCCTCCGAGAGAATCACAGACACACAATCCAAATGATAGAGTAACATTCTATTTCGTACGGTCGCATGTTGAGCGTTTATTTACAATAATGTCGGTGTGTTTTAGAGAAATCTGACATTAGATTAATACTCTTATTCAAGACACTTGGATTTTTATGTCATATTTTTAACGATTTAATACAATTATATTATGGTTAACAATAACACCTCTTTCACTTCAAATCTACTTTAAGAGTAGAAGGCCTTAATGTGTATGGTTCAGTTAAAAAAAAAATTATTATTGATAAATTTTATTTTATTTTCTCTGAAATTTAGTATAATTATATTTATATATACCTTTTTTTTTCTTTTATTTTAAACACATACTCACCTATTTTGTAGCAAAAAATGAGAGGAATAAATATATAAAATAAAAGAATATAAATATAATTGGATTGAATTTTAAAAAAATAAATGTAATTTACCTTATATTTAATAATAAAAAATGGAACTGTAAAGCATCAAACTTGATGGCTTACTTCATTTTAATTATCCATTCAACTTATGAAACAAAAATCAGAAGAGCACCCATGCAATAAGTTCACATCCTTTTGGAGGATCTGGATTTTCAATTTGACAATTTTGTTTTTAAATTTCAGAGAGATAAAGATACAATGAGATTCACAATTTTTTTTTTTTATCAAGACTTACAATTTTTTTACAAAAAAGACTTTCGTATTTATCTCTCTCCTAAAATTCGCTATCAATTTCCTAAGGGATTCATGATCCTTTCCCCAACTCTATGCAGGACCTCCATAAAACCAAACAGGCCTGCCATCCAGTTGCTGGCATGGCCTTGCATTCACCTCAAATCCCTGTACAATACAACACCAAAATACAAGCTTCACAATCCTACTTAACACCAATTCCGACAAAAAAAGAAAAAAAAACTTATTTAGGATTTAGTTTAGTGGACTTATATAGCCTCTTCCAATGTCACATTTTCAAAAAGACAAGTGATCGGTACAAAGGCGACCATTGTAATTATCTCAATTTCTTATTTTATGAATTTTCATAAATTTTAGAAAATAAAGCACTTTATATAGTTTGAAATTCATAATTTTTATACTAAAATACGAAAAAAAAAATTGAGGGATCCAACTGATCACATTGTTCAATTTTCCTTTTTGATAAGATCTTTGAAATCTTACATATATTTTTTAAAGCAATACTTTTCTGTGAAATACCATTCTCAATTTTTTTTCTTCCCCATGATTAATTTCTTTTGTTTTTAAAGATAATTACGAATTTTGTGTGAATTTTACATGATTAGTAAGTCTCTCATTCATATCTGATTGTTAATTTTTTACTATTGCAGCTGCAATAGTGAAAAAAAAAAATCTGATTTTTGTTATATTGATTCCCAGATTAACTTGGAAGTAAGATACGAAAGATAATCTTGATTTTTACTTTGGAGAAAGTGTTTGATAAAAATAAATGCTTACATGATGAACAGCTCCTTTCAATGCCTGCACTTGTTCCATTGAGACAGTCTTCACCTGCAATATAGACAACTCATAAATTACAACCTACAATCCATGACCCCATATATTTATATATATATATATATATATATATACACACACACACACACATACGTCGAAGCGGAAGTATGGCTTTGTACAAAGATCAAAGAAATAAATTGTAATCATTAAATTTTATATTAATGAACAGAATTAAAATATAATTAAAGATCATATAATCACTTAAAAAAATTATCTAATTTTAAATTTTAATTTTAATTATTAATTTAAAATCTGATAATTACAATTTATTTTTTTCATTGTCACGTAAAGGCAACGCTCTCACTTGATACACTCCATATATATATATATATATATATATATATATATATTGATAGCGGAGAAATCAAGGATTAAGGGTTTAGTAACCTTCTTGACAATTGTCCAAATGACACCTTCATTGCATGGTGGCGTAGTAAGAGAACCCATGTATCTGTAATACCCTGTGCTTTCAATCCTCATGTCTTTGGGGTCAACAATGCCCAAATCTGCATCTCCTTTTCCCATTGATTTTATTTTGGGAAGGAGCTGTCACAAAAGAATATGAAAAACAAGAATAAGAATTGAAATTAGTAATTAACACACAAACATTATTAACTTTCACTCTCTTAAAATCTTTGGATATTAGGGACAATGAAATGTGTAAATTTCATAGCAGAAAAAAAAAATTCTTTCATAAGATTAACTTATCGTAGTAAGAGAAGAATCTGGAAAATTATAACAATGATAGAAATTAGGAACAATGGAAATTTCGAATTTCAAATTCTTAAAAAAGTTATGACATAAACTGCTACCTATTTTGTTTCTAAACTTTTGTCTATGGAGAAAAAAGTATATATATTTTTAAAAAATTTTGAACTGCATGATTATAACACAAATAAATTTAGAGAGATTTGAGAGCATGATCTTAATTATACCTTTGAAAGGAAGGGATCAGGCTGGCCATATTTATATAAAACCCCAATCACAGCAGGTTCTTCTTTACCGTTCTTATGAACTGCATGCAGTTCCATGTCAAATCTGAAACCAAATTTAAATAAATCCACTTAGGTAGAGCCTTAAACTGTTAGAATTGTTAAAGACAAATATGTTTATGGTTAACTTAGAACATTTATGACATTTCATCTTGCAGTAAACAAGGACCTTTGTCCATTAATTGTGTGCTCTGAAGGTGTATGCCAATGAATCTGAATCAAATTGTAAAGAGTTCCATTTATGTTCATCTGCCCTGCATCCGCCAACCACTTAACCTGCCAAATGAATGTGGAATTTATATATCATATGAGTAGTAGCATTGTGAATAATAAGACATGCAGGTAGCATTTTTTTTAGGGTAGAATGAGATTAGTAAAATATTTAGAATTATATTTAGTATATTTATTTGTCTTATACAGTAATAACAGTATAGATCTATAAATTATTGTGAAATTTATATTACTTGATTGTGTGAGAGCATTTTGAATAAAAAAATATGCATTAAACTCTTCTTATATTTTTAATTTTACTAACTAGATATGCATGAAGAAAAAAATAATGTTATAAAAATTTAAATTTTTAAAAGATTGAATATTTTTATCGTTAAATTATTTTTTATTTAATTTAAGGTTTAAAAAAATATCTTAACGATGAAAATACTTAATTCCTTTGCAGTATGATCTTTTTCTAGAATTAATGAAAAAAAAATGATAATTACTTACTTGAATGTCATGACCTTTATTCTGTAAGACAGCAGGAGCTGATTTGTAATTCGTTTTGAGTTTACCCAAAAGTGGAAACATCTGCAGCCCGTTGTCTGTGAGATTAATGGGAGATTGCAATTTCCCAGTCCCACAGGTCTTCCAAGTTGAGTTTATACTTCCCCAGTGATTTGGCCCTTTGCCACTTCCTTCACTGTAAGTAAATGGATCTTCATCTGTAAAGAAATTAAGATCCATGGCCAAAACTTCAGTGAGGTACACACCAAAAAAAAAAAAAAAATACAGAGAATTCTTCCATTTATGAATTAGGTGCTGTTATTTTCTAGAAAGAAAAAAAATCTTCTCCTTCTCTTGAGAAAAATAGGATATGATCTTAGTAGAGGAATAAATGTAAAAAAAAATTATATTCAAATGGTAAGTTCTAGAAAAAAATTGGGGCCCCAGAATAAAAATTTTGTCTTTGTTTTTCTGAAAATGATAACAAAAAAGAAAAAAGAAAAAGAAAAAAATCTAAAGCATGATCAAGGAAATATTTTTAATTTTACTGTAATATTGAGAATTTCAGTATTATTATCTTTTATATTTTAATACATCAGGGGATTATATTCTAAATTTTAATATCCACTTATTCATCATGTCAAAAAATTTAATTTATTAAAATATAAAATATAATAATATCTGAGATTTCAACAACAGGTTGGATCAGAAATATTTTCATGATCAACCAGTTTGGTAAGAATAATTAATTCAAAATAAAGAGAGAATTTATTATAAAGCCCCAATTATAACTACTTGTCCTGTAAGTAAATTGATGGGTGTCTACAAAAGGAGAACAGAATTGAAAGCTGTGTTGGAAGGACAACTTGATTGCCGCTCATCTTCATCGTGCTTCTATCCCCACTCTTTAATTCAATAATAATATTGGCAGAAAACAATCACTATCTTTATAATCATCGTGTTTTTCAAAACAGAAATGTTTATTTATATTGTAATTTAGATATTGAAAAGAAATAAATATCAAATTATACATAATTTTGAGATTATATTTTCAGCACCCATTCAAAAAATTTGTATCAATATATTTTCTAGCAATATTTGTGAAAAAATTTCATTAATTTTCAATATTTTTAATCAAATTATAACTTTTATATGAAGATAAAAAATATTTGAATTTTTTAAATAACTTTAATTGATAAAATTGTAACTTTTATCATATTTATTATATTGTACAAAATTACTAAATTTTATATACAAAATTTCAATTTCTATGTTAAACCTTTACAAAGACATTTCGAGTATTATCTATAATTTTTATAATATATTAAAACTCTCAAAAGCTGGGGTTTTCCGTAAAATTAAGCTCCTGAGGCACTAATCAAGGCAAGCATCAGGAAATCAAGGAAACCAATGACTGCTGAGAACATTACATAAACTTAGTTTACAATAGAAAGAACAGGGAAAAATAGCAGCCAATGTCCACATCACCCGCCTATTTTCAGGCTCCAATATTTAAAACATGTGTTTTCATATTAATTGTAGCTAACTTTAATTATTTTTAAAAAATATATCAAATAAATCTAAAAATACGAACTTATATTTCATTTTTTTATCCATATTATTAAAATAGAAATTTTGAACCTATACTACTTTCACAATGAGAGTATGTCTTGGTGTCGTGAACGAGGATGTACAAATGTATAAATATAAATAAACGAAGATGTATAAATAAGCATATACTATCTCTGTAGAATTAACCTTAAACTAAACTGGGAATGACAATGGGCAAATCAAAAGTTATGCTTTCTTTCCTAAAGACCAAAATTCAAATTATACTTACAAAAAATGGCATAACCTAATCTCATATCATCTCATCATCATATGCATATATAATGTTTGAAAGAGAGAGATCTAGAGAAAGAGAAAGAGGGTCATACGTACCAACTGCATTAGCAGAAGCCAGAGCGAGTGAGGAATAGGAGGAGAGAAATAGAAGAGGCAGAAGGAGGAAGATCAGACATGGCTTGGGGGGAAATGACGCCATGGCTCTCTCTCTCTCTCTTCCCCTCCTTTCTCTCTCTGACTCTCCCACTTGAATGCTAGTTTGCTATCATGAATGACACAATAAACATCTATATATATATATATATATATATAGAGAGAGAGAGAGAGAGAGAGAGAGAGAGAGAGGTCAAAATCTATATTCTATATATACACAAAGATTTATATATATATATATATATATAGAGAGAGAGAGAGAGAGAGAGGTCAAAATCTATATTCTATATATACACAAAGATAAAGGGTTGGTGTCTTAATTAATTAAATGCCGTAAGTCCTTGCGCTTCTCCTCCACTCATCTTTTGTATACTATACTTGTAACTTCCATTTTAAAGCACACAAATTCCGAGTAGCTTGATTTTCTTATTTGTCATAGACCATAAATTATACTATGATTACATGTTACATTCTTTGCTATAAATAATCTATTTTTGTTGAATTTAGAAGGTGTTTGATTCATATAATCTTATTTTAGCATTTTTAATAATATTTAAGGGAGTGTTATATTTTTATATTTAATTTACAATTAAAAAATTTAAAAATATTTATATTTTTAAAAATAATTTTTGCTCAATATTTTCTTAAATTATTTCTGCAAGGGAAATGGATATTCTACTTCTCAATGTATAAAAATGTTTCAGTTAGGTAAAAGATAATTTTATCTATATTTTTATTACTATTTTACTATAATTACTATTTGAATCACTTTTTATTATTAATCACTATTCATCATTTTTTATGGATCAATTTTTCATTATTATTCACTGTTTACCGGTTAACTTCTGCGCAGTTTTAAAGTGCCTAAATTTTGAATGTTTTTTACGTTAACATATTTTTTTTTTTTTCCAATTTTTTAGGCCATTCAATATTTAGAAAGAACTTTTTCGCCTTTATGTGAATTCTAACAAAATATAAGAGGCTACATTACATAAAATACTCTCAATTATAGACTTGGTCCAATTTATCCTATTTACTTAAATATTGAGGAATATATCCCTTAAATTATTAGTTATATATAATTTATTCATGTGTCTACATTTTGTTTTACATAATTAATTTTAACAACGAAAATAGATCAAGTGATCTCCATATGACTTTCTTTCGTTACTTTTTTTTAAAAAAAAAAAAACAAGGAGATTTAAGCCGAAAATGATATGATTATTGTGCTTTTGCAAGTGAAATGACTTATTTTCATTATTAAAATTGGCATATATATATAATATTAACAAAAGGAAACAAATTGGGCGTTGAAAGCATAAAAGCACAATTTGCAGCAAGGCATATACACGATGAAATAAATGCAAAACAAAACGGCAATGGCAACAACTTACAACCTAACCCCACAGAAAGCCCCAAACATCAAATGGCATCTTGCCTTCCATCTTCTCAAGAGGGATCTTCAGAAACCCCAAAATCCAACTTAAATTTAAGCAGAACCTCCAATATTGTTGCTCTTTGGGCTGTAAAACCAAACTGGCCTGCCATCAAGTTCCTGTGTTGGCCTTGCATTCATCTCAAATCCCTGTATACAAAAATTATCGCCCATGCTTGGAAGTTAATTTGATAATCTTTATAGTTTACTTAATCTGGGCTAATTATAAATAAAAATATATGCTTACATGATGAACAGCTCCTTTTAATGTTCTCACTTGTTCCCTTGAGACTGTCCTCACCTGCAATATATATAACTTGCAAGTTGTAAGAAACTTGTGACTAAGTATATATGTATGGGGTGGAATTTATAAATAAAGAGAAATGATGGGTCAATTGAGGATTTTGAAACCTTCTTGACAATTGTCCAAATGACACCTTCAGTGCATGGTGGTGTAGTAAGAGAACCGATGTATCTGTAGTACTTTCTGCTTCCAAACTTTATGTCTCCTGGGTTTATTATTCCCAATTCTGTATCTTTCTCAATTGACTTTACTTTGTGAAACAACTGCCACAAAATAAAATGAAACATAAGTCACAACTTCATATTATCAACTTGGACTCTCATATATTTTTGATCTTTAGGAAATTAAATTAACCCCAAGAATAAATATTTTTCAAACAATAAATTTATCCTTGAATGTTGCAATAATAAAAATTTCGAGCAACAAATTCATGTTAGAGAAACAAGAGACACATCTTAATTTAAAATTGAAGCAATATATTTTATTTCTAAACTTTTTGTCTATAAAAATAACATATATATATTTAAAAAAACCATAAGTCTCTTAAGAGCAAATATATATATATTTTTTATTTCAGAAATAGAAAAGAGATAAATTTATGTAGTAAAATTCACATTCATATGAGTTCTATAGATAAACTCATTTGTTTCATAAATATAATTTTTTGTTTAACACAGATAAATTTGAAGAGGTAAATTTTTAAAAGAGAGATTAGAAACACATCTTATACCCTTGATAGCAAGGTGTCAGGCCGGCCATACTTATACAGGATTCCAATCACAGCTGCTTCTCCTTTAGAGTTTTTATGAACAGCATGCAGTTCCATAGCATACCTGAAAATAAAATTTGGATAAATCCACACAAGTACAGCCTTAAAAATGTTAGAATTTTACAAACGCTTTAAAATTTTAATGTAAATCAATTTCATACTAACATTAAACTGTTGATAAAGCTTAGAGTTGCTAGAATCTTGAGCTGCATTTTTTTTTTATCATTTTCTATTCATTGATAATGTAAAATGGTGGATCAAAATTTTAACTTTATAAAATTTTTCACGAAATTTCATCTTGCACTAGAAATAGACCTTTGTCCATCAATTGTGTGCTCTGAAGGTGTATGCCAATGAATCTGTATCAACTTGTAATAAGTTCCATTTATGCTAATCTTCCCTGCATTCCCCAACCACCTAACCTGCCAAAATTAACATTTCTCACAATTCAATGTCTAAAAAAATAAGCCCTGCTCGGATAACTTAATTCAAATTCAGCCAATCTGTTTAAAAAGAGATAAAGTTTAGAATTTAAAATAATTTAAATAATGAGATGATGATTATTTACCTCAATGTCATGACCTTTGTTGTTTAAGATGGCAGGAGCTGGTTTGTAATCCCTTTTGAGTTTTCCCAAACGTGGAAGCACCTTCACTCTTTTGTTTCTCAGATCAATAGGAGATTGCAATTTCCCACTCCCACATAACTTCCAATTTGGGTCTATTCTTCCCCAATTCTTTGGCCCTTTTCCACTTCCTTCACTGTAGTTAAATGGATCTTCTTCTTCTTCATCTGTAAAGAAATCAAAATCCATAGCTAAAAACCCAATAATCATATTTTTTTCACATTTATTCATAATTTTATTAATTTAAAATCATATTACTCTAATAATTCATAATTTTACGTAAAATATAGAGAGAGAAAGCTTGAGAGAGAGATAAAAGAGATCATACTTACCAACGTGATTATGAGAAGCTGAAGTGAGCAATGAATAGGAAGACAGAAACAGCAGCATTAGCAGGAAAGGGAGAGACGGCTTGCAAAGGAATAACGCCATGGCAGCTCTCTCTGAGTTCTTCAATGCAGATTAGCTATAGTCAATATTGACACAATAAAAATCTGAATATCTTATTTATAGATAGAAATATACATATAGATAATTATTTAAAATTCACGCTACCTGTCTCTTAATCTTATTCTCCACTACGGTTGTAACTTGTATTTTAAGATACTAAAAAAGGCATAATTTCCGAATAGGTTGGTTTTATTATTTGTTAGAATTTCGTGTTATTTATTAAAAAATTTATTCATAACTAATAACCACTTTTTGTTAGAAAATTATGTTATTTTAAGATAGAGATTTGTACACAATCTTCGTATATATGGCTTGATATTCGGAATTTTATATAGAAATTATATCTATTTTTCTGAGAAAAACAAAAAAAAATGATAAAAGCAATTATAGAAAGATTAGCAAGGTAAAGAATTGATTATAGTAAAAAAAAAAATGGAAACAAATCAAATTGATTATAGTGGACATATATAATTTTTTTATTTCCCAATTCATTGCATTTAAATGATATCAGATTAATTTCAAATATTTAATACTTCATTGGCATCCCTTCAGTTATTAGAAAACGGACATAATTTTCAATTTTCATTAAGTAACCCATCAATCCTTCAAAAACAAAAATAAAACGTTTGCTATTCTTGCATTTACCTAATTTTTTTACCCTTTTTTTTTTCCTTTTTTGACATATTAATATAATTTTTGGACAGTTTCAAAAATGCATTTTATATCCTTGTCTAAACAATTTTTATGAAATTCAAATCTGCGACAGGTAAATGTAAAACAAACTAAGCAATGGTATGCGAATTAGGATTTCAAAATCGAAATTTAGTTTAATAGTAAAAATGAATTGAACTAACAAAAAAATTTAATAAAATGAACTAGAAATTAAGATATTTTTAGAAGTTGGTTTATAAATGCTTTGATGATATGTATTTTGATAATATTGTAAATGTTACAAATAAACAGAGTCAAATTTAAGATTCATTTTACAAGTATCAATGGTGTATTGTATCTATTAACATTTACATGTAATATATAAATAATTTAAGCCTGTAATTATAGCAATTATCTACACATATATTCTTTGAATAAATACATAAAAATATTAATTAGTATAATCTTATATATATACTCTCTTTTTTCTTAAACTATTTGCTGTTTGCTTTTTCTTACTCTTACACCAAGAATATTTTCAATTTTCTTTTGTCCGAGGCAAGGTATGGTTGAGGTCATTCCTACCATTGTAGAAAGTTTAAATTGTTCTTGATTTAAAGTTTGATATGCCTTTTAACTGTGCCTCCCGTCATTTTTCAACTTTATACATGTATAATTTGATTGTTGTCTATTTCACACTTTAAACTATTATTTAACTCAAATGCTTTACTTCGTTAAAGTGCTTTTCTTAATCCTCACCACTTTGATTAGTCCCCCGAATAGTTAGCAACTACGATGTAGTGCCATATATTTCTCTCACTTTTCATCGCTTTTGTTTCATAGTTTAAAGAAAGTTACAAAGTAGTACAAGAACCAACCAAGGGGCGGAGAAATATATTTTTAATTTTACTATAATATTTAAAATTTTAGTTTTATTATTTTTATATTTTTAAAAATTAAAAAATTATTTTTAATCAAAAAATTACATCTTAAGCTTTAATATATTTAATTTATTAAAATATAAGGGAGAATAATATTAGAATTTTAATACTACAGTAGAAATATTTGCGAGAGTGGGAAAGGGGATTAAGGTTGGGCCATGAGTACTTTAAGGATTAAAAACCAATCTAAGGGAAATATTTCTAACATGACAATAGTACTAAAATTTTAGTACTATATTCTATTGTATTCTGACAAGTCAGATGTTTTGATTCATGATGAAATAGATATTAAAATATTTTTTATAAAATTTTTCTCAATTTATTTAGGAAATCATCAGGGTTATAAATTCTATAATGTTAGAGCCCACTTTAAAAGGAGCAAAAGCAAGCGCAAATTACATAATTTTTTTGAAACTATAGATTGTGTGCAATTTATGTCATAAAGAAATCCGATGTTACATATAGTAAATTTGATTTCCTATCTTGACGCCAACCTATGATTAGGCGACCAGTTAAGGTCTCGACTATTCGACCTATCTCATAATTGGAGAGACCAATAGACCGCATAAGGACCTTTGACAAACAATCCTAGATGATTGAATACAAACAGTTGAGCAGAATATACTCACCTCTATGTGGCCACCCCCATTGGAGTTCCAGCCATGTTATACATTCTCCTTTGACGAGAATCCCACAGTTGGGCCCCAGAGTCATACCAAATAAATACCTACCCCTCATTATAAATAAGAATAACCCTAAGTATAGATCTAAGTTTGACTCACCTTTAGTACTGTTACTCTACAGGAATTACTTCAAGGTTTTTTAGATGCTTCATTTGGCATTGTTTATGGCCCCGTGCCTCCTAAATTTCATGTAGTGCTAGTAGTTTTTGCCTATATTTGATGAGTCAAAAAGGAAAGGCCACTGGCACCAATGATGGGGATCAAATTTCTTTGCCTCTAGCTCCTAAAATTGACCATATACTTTAGAGGAGGCCGAGCATTTGTTACAGCTTTAGTAAGAGGCCCGTCAAATGGAAGTGGAGCTTGAGTGAAATGCCTTTGCCAAATGAATCCTTCATTTACAACTGCAGTTGGACTAGTTGCAACACCTCTATCATCCACCAACAAGTCACATTTCACCGCCTTTATTGGTACATATAGAAAACCTATCACATTATATACTCGTCAGAAATCCTTAAACTTACACCTAAACATAGTCAGCTTTCCAAATCCGTTTTCATACCCACTAAATTTCTTCACAAACAAAAAGCCAAAGTTCTTACCACTCATTTTACCCTTGATAAACTGCTACCACCTTCTCCAGCATGGCGTCTCTAATCACCAATCAAGGTGACCCTTTCCCATTTACTAATTATCAAGCCATATACACCACCTAACTTTCGACAACTAGACTAATGATTCATGAGCCATATGACCCTTTAAGCCCTGATCTTTCACATACCTATGACATACCAACATCAAACACCCTAGAGCACTGTTTGCTAACCATATCATGAATACTTTAGTGCCACCTAATTTCAAGCCCTTGACTTATTTAGAAGCCTATGATGGCACTATTAACCAACAAGAACATTTGGAGGCTTTTCGAGCATTGATGGTTTTTTAGGCACTTCTGATACTATAATATGTCACATATTTTTGATAACCTTGAAAAAGCAGGGTTGTTTGGTTTAACACACTTCTTAAGCAATTTGTATCCCATTTCAAGCAATTGGTAGATGCATTTGTTACCCACTTTGTGATAAGATGAGCATTGAAAAAGACTTCAACTATATTATTGAATTTCCAACAAGGAAAGCATGAAACAGTCAATGAGTATCTTACAAGGTTCAATAATCTAGTGTTAAAGATTAAAAACTTGAATGAAAGGGGTGGTGATCTACCAATTGATTTTGAGATTATGGTTGAGCCATTTTTCCTTGTCAATGGCCAAACGACTTATGTCAACTTTGTCAAAACTCTTGGCTAGGTTGAAAAAAATACATCAATGTAAAAGAGGTGGAAGCAACTAGAAGGGTGGGGGAAAGGCTTTTATGGTAGGAGATTGTGCCAAGAGATCGCTTGTTGCAAAGAAAGGGGAAGGAGATCATGCTCGTTGAACCTCTTATATCTGATACAATCAAAATAATCGTGGGAGGATTTGTAAGAGAAGGGCTATCTAAGAACACCAAAAAGCACCATTTGTAGCAAATTTTGAATGAGAAAGCAAAAAGAAAGCACGAAAAGTATGAAACCATATCCTTTACAAAATAGGATTCCGATGGTATTAATAAGGACAATGATAATCTGATGGTCATCACAGCTCTTATTCACAATTTCCTAGTGAAGAGGATATTAGTTGATCAGGGGAGTTTGGCATACATACTTTGCTTGCACACTACTAAAGCACTAAGCATACCTAATAACATGGATAAGCCTTATAACAGTGTGTTGATCAATTTTTTAGGAAAACAAGTAACATTGGAGGAAGCAATAACCCTATAAATGACGATTAGTATGCCCCCACAAATCCAAGGCATGGATGTTAACTTCATTGTTATGGCAACTCACAATAATGCTTACATTATTATCTTTGGTCAAACATCACTAAATAGGCTGGGAGATTTGGTATCCATACCACATCTATTGATGAAGCTCTTGACTCTCATGGGGGTGGGACGAGTTAGAGCAGACCAAAAATAGCTTGAAAATGTTATATGATAAGCTTAAAAGCAGGGCAAGAAAGAGGAAGCACTAGTGGGACAAAACTAGTCGTTATAAACTATTTGGTGAAAGAAGAATGCTAATCGATGGAAACAATTGTGCTTGACGTCCAAAACCCCAATAATAATCAACTAGGATCAATGACAGAGTTGCTTGAAATCAAGTTATTTAGAGAAGGTGACGCTCGTATAGTAAATATGGGAGTAGACCTGCCACCAGATGAGAAAGAAAAATTTGTGAATTTGCTTTTGAAGCACACGGAGGTGTTCACTTGGAGGTTAACCAATATGTCAGGGATAAATCCTTCCATCACGTGTCATAGGATGGCTTTAGACTTGAGTAGAAGACTTATGTAATAGAAGAAGAGAAATTTCAGTATTGAAAAACAAGTGTGATTAAGGATAAGGTCCAAAAGTTACTACATGCAAGCTTCATCTAAGAAATATATCACATAACATGGTTGACCATTGTGGTCTTGGTCAAGAAGCAAAATAAAGGTTGGCACATATGCCTTGATTTTACAGAGTTACACAAGGCATGCCCCGAAGGATTCATATTTTTTTCCTAACATAGACTAATTGGTGGATAAAACATCATACTTCAAAGTAATAAGTTTTAAATATGCGTTCTTGGGGTACAATAAGTTAAAAATTCATCCAAAAATGAAGAAAAAAATGCTTTTGTCATTGATCAACATGTTTATTATTATACCATAATGCCATTTGGACTAAATAATTCAGGCGCAACATATCAATGCATATGTGAAATAGATTGGTCAACACTTAGAAGTCTACGTAAATAATATACTAGTGAAATTGGCAAATATGCAAAAACCAAAAAAAAACAAAAAAACTTGCAAGACCTAAAAGAGATGTTTGAAGTCTTGAAAAAGAACCAAATGAGGCTAATCTTGGCAAAGTACACCTTTAAGGTCTGAGCAGGAAAGTTTCTTAGCTTAATGTTGACCGAGTGGAGGATAGAGGCAAATCTTGAGAAATGTCAAGCTATTATCAACATGAAGAGTCCGATGAGTGCTTGAACGGTACAAGTACTAAATAGATGATTGACAACCTTGACTTGTTTCATGTCTAGGTTAGGAGACAAATTCCTTTACTTTTACAAATTGCTTAAAAATGTGGATTTTGTATGGAATGATGAATGTTAAAAAGCTTTTGATGAGCTCAAGGCTAGCCCACAAGTTTTGTTAAAGCCCAAGATAGGCGAACCTCTTTACCTATACCTTGCAATGTTAAAAGATGTGGCCAGCGTGCTGCTAATAAAAGGAGAAGTTAGTAAGCAAAAGCTTGTGTACTTTATTGGTAAAATCCTATATGGAACAAAGCTTCATTATCAAAATAATGAAAAGTTAGCATTTGCATTGTTGTTCACTTTGAAAAGATTAAAATTGTACTTCTAAGCCCACCAAGTAATGGTCCAAACAGATCAACTAGTCAAGTAAGTTTTGCAAAAGCTAAATCTCATAAGATAATCAGTTGCTTGGTTAGTGGAACTTTCAAGGTACAGGATAGTGTTTGAGGCCAAAAAGGCCATAAAAGCTTAAGCTCCAATTGACTTTGTAGTTGAAATAACACACATAAAAGGGTTAGCTAAGTAGCTAGGGTGGAAATTGTATGTAGATGGCTCATCAAATAAAAATGGCATAGTGTGGTAAGTGTCATTTTAGAATGCCCATATGGAATTTCATTAGAATACTCTTTGAAGTTTAATTTTCACATTACTTATAATCAAGTGGAATATGAAGCTTTGATCCTAGGTCTCAAACTAACTTAAAAAATATATGCCTGGAGAATATTTGTAATGAGCAATTCGCAGTTGGTTACAAGCTAGGTTAAAGGAACCTATGAAATGAGAAAACTTATGATATCTTGATGTGTATATAAAGCCAAGTAATTGTTAAGTGGATTCGAACATGAAGTGATCCAAATCCTGAGAGAAAAGAATGACTGAGCAAATGCCCTAGCAAAGTTGGCTAGTTCAAAAGCAATGGTTAGTGACTGAACAGTTATCTAAGAAACAATGCAAATCCTAAGCATCAAGAAAAGTGAAAACATAAATGTGGAGAGGGAGCAAACCTAGATAGAATCCATAATTAAATTCTTAAGAGAAGGGAAAAGCTAGCAAACAAGATAGAGGCATGAAAGTTAGATTGACGAGCGACTTACTTTTTTATGGTAAATGACTAATTATATAAAAAGGCTTTGCACTTCTGGCTTTAAAATGTTTAGGGCTAAAGGAGACAAAATACGTACTTATAAAACTTCTTGAAGGCATATATGGAAGCCATATTGGGGGATCAACACTAGCAATTAAGGTTGTTCAATCTGGTTATTATTGGCCAATGTTGAAAAGCAAGGCCTTCTAGTTTGTAAGGAGATGCATGGAATGCCAGAAGTATGGGCATATACTAACAACAGCTGGCCATATCTCCGTGGCCATTTGCTTAATAAGAATTAGATTTTGTTATTCCTTTTTCCTAAGGCTACAAGTTAATGCAAGTATCTAATAGTGGACTATTTCACAAAATGTGTGGAAGCTAAGTTTAGCTATGATAACAACACAAAATATAAAAATATTCCTTTGGAAGTTTGTATGCAAGTTCGGCTTCCTAAAGTCAATCATTTTACATAATGGAATGCAATTCACTAATAAAATGGTCATGACATGCTGTAAGAGGTATTCTTTCAACAAGCAACCTCTTGGCTAAAATGTGAAATGAACTAATGAAATAACCTTTATTTTTTTTATTATGTTGGGGAATAAGGCAAAACTCTCAACCTAAATGAACTACACATTAAAGCGACTTCGACTTTTTTCTCATCCAATTCTCTGTTCTATTACTTGTTTTTGAACTTATATGTAGCAACTAAACTTTCAGCCTGCTTTTTTTGTTTACTGATGTTTTCTAGTTTGAATGAGAGCCTATTGAACTACTTAGTCAATTTTTCAAGATTTTTTTTATTTTTCTCTAATTTAGAAGCCAAGTCATCCAACCTCCCATAAAGCTAGGCAACAGGTCAGCCTTTACAAATTTTGGTATATTTTTCTCCAATAAGATGACACCAAGAATTAGAGATAGGACTGAAGAAAGATTGCAAGATAGATAGTGTCTATAAGGTGAGCAAATTTGGTAGTGCCAATATGCTTAATCAACATTGTGACAACAAAAATTTTGCTCAAATATCATTTGTGATTAGACATAATTAGAAGTATCTAGACTTCAATACCAATTACTATTAATAGTCTTAATATCATAGTGAGTTGCAAGAGGAGGATCGATGATTAATGGTTCTTCCTAGAAAGCTTTACCAATATGCCATGGACAGTCAAAATCTTTTTGGTAGGTATCCTAACGGGCTTTGAGGAAATATTTTCAATGGTTGGTGAATAGAAAGATGAACCATCCTTAGCATCATCCTTTTTGTATTTCTTTTGAAACAAATCACTTATAGGCTCAGAAGAAGATTGAGAAAAAATGGTGGGCTAGGCAAGCAAATCCAGGACAATGGGTATTAGAGACTGATTGGCAAGAGAAAAAGACCCAAGAAGAGTGAGCTCTTTTTTTTTTTGGTAACGTGCATGAATTTGCTCAATCTTATCAAGATCTATCTTTATTATGTCAAAGTTTGCAAGGTTCAACTAATGACATGAAAACAAAAAAAATGAGAAAGTTAGCAAGCAATAGATATATAATGAAAATAACCAAGAATGAAAACACATGAATTACTATTCAAGCATCATGTGGCCCCGTAGCCAACAATCAGCATAATAGGTTTTAATCACCTATGGAGTATGCATCAAAATTATTCACTTTGGACTGCCTAAAGGTTGGCATCCATTTGACCAAATAAATTAATTCTTCCTTACAAGTTAACTAGGAGAGTTGGAAGTCATTATGACCTACAACTTTAAAAAAGGTATTCTTCCAAAACTTCATTCTAAAAGAGATGTTTAAAAGGAAAAGGTGATTAGGGTAAAATGAGTCTAACCCTTAATCCTTTATTGAGAATATGTGTAGAAGAAAGAAAATGTATGAGTAGGTAGCTTCCTAGTTGAGCTTATTGCAAAGGATCTTAAATTAGGCTAGCATTTACCAAGCATTCCAAGTTAATTGACCTGAACAAACATTTATAGTATAAAGAACATCATGTTGAAAACCAATAAAGGGTGTGCTGATTCCCATGTGATCGATAATGTCATTGTAAAATATTAAAAACTACTCCATATGAAACTATAGGGGTGTTTGTCTTCCTTCACAGGTTTGAAAAATATACTTTCTTGATTGTCATTATGCTCCCTCTTATAACAAGAGTCACGAAGTTTAGACAGATCGAGGCATTTTGCTAGTTAGGAGAAACTATCTAAGTCTTGATATTAGAATAACTTTAAGACATGTCCTCATAAGCCAAATTTAGGAGACTAGTCCTGTCTACACCATTTGGATCATGAGACTGATCAGCCATGATTACTCTTAAAGGGAAAGGGCAAAGGATAGCACTGAATGATGTTTCCTTTTCATCATCTAAGGAAGAAGCAGAAGAAAAAGTGCTTAACATAAGTAGAGAAACCCAAGCACTAAAATTGGTACAAAAACCAAAAATAAAAAGCAAAAACGCTGAAAAGAAAAGGGCAAACGTACTTTCAGATAAAGAAAAATTGGAATTAGCAAAGAAGTCTAAGAACCTACAAAGAATAACTAGAAAAACATGTACAATTAGAAAAAAGCAAACACAAAGTCATAAACGCAAAGGTTTAATAATACTTACTACTTTTCCCTGATAACAACAACCAAGAAACACTAAGAAAAAGAGAAGTCCTCTGAAAAAGTGGGAGAAGAAACTAAAAAAGTGCAAATATAAAATAATAAAAAACAAAATCAAGAAAATGAAAAGCTAAAAAAGGAAGAAAACAAGATAGAATTACACCATATCTCGAAATTACAAAGTAAGAGGTGGATAAGGCCTCAGAACAAAGAGAAGGCAAAAGAAGCAGAAATCAAGAAGGTAACTAAAGAAGATAAAAGTTTCAAAATGGAGAAGAACAACTTATGTTAGTAAAGATCAAGGGCTAGGATCACTTACATCCAATGGTAAAGGATCAGATCCGTGAGCCCCAAATTTGACTGTGAAAAGCAACACTACATCAACGAACTAGAATTGCGCATTCATTATGAAAACCTCAGAAAAACACAAAAAATAGCAATCATCACTATTATCTTAGAGAACGAAAAGGTGCCAATTGCAACCATTAAATCTCAAGTCTCAAAAAATGAAAAGATGTGAACTACAACCTAATTGATAGAAAAGATGAGGAGGGGGCAAGTGACTATAACCCATGATTAGGTCGATAGACTAAAGTCTCGACAGATCAGTCTATCTCATAATTGGAGAGACCAATAGACCATACAAAGACCTTGGATGATCAATCCTAGATGATTGAATATGAACGATCGACTAGAATATACTCAATGGCACATGGCCACCCCTGTTAGAGATCTAGTCACAATATACATCCTTTTTGGTGAAAGTGCCATAGGTAGGCCCAGAGTCACATCAAATGAGCATTTACCCCTCATTGTAAATGTAGGTCCCAAACAGGTATAGTAAAAAGTGATAAGAAATTTATATAGCGGAAGCAAAATTCGATCTTGCCCTTTTCCCGTTG